>MU004360.1:0-160899 GCA_010405375.1 Lophiostoma macrostomum CBS 122681 | reverse complement strand
TTAAGGATATATTAGATAATTATCTATTCTTTAGTTAGGGTAATCTTATAATAGCTATTACATCTATTAGATAAAAACGCGTCTCTATAGTTTTAACAAGAGAGTGTATTTAACAGTATACTAAATACTATAGCAGCGCGTTAGAGGGATAGAATTTACTTAGAATAATAGGCAATAAGGGCAAGTTTAATTCTGCCTTCTTGTTTAATTAATAATTAATATTGTTGTTAAGACATTTCGCGTTAATAGGAAAGTTGGTAGTGCCAAGAAAAAGTGTCCCAGGTGATGGGGTGTCCCAGGTGATGGTGCTCCACGTTAGCTATTATCTTAGCTTTTACTTAAATAACTTGGCCTAATTCTTGCCAGTAGGCTATAGTGCAAGCTCCTAGCCTCGCGCAGCTAGTAAATCATCTGCCATCCAGCGTACGTCGGTAACCTACAGCAGAAACCCTCGCTGGTCAAGCTTCAGTATCCAGTCTACTAGACTCCGCTCTTCCAAAGGGGATAGCTTTCGAGGGGATATCATTGAGACGCCGGCGCAGGGTTATTCTAGGGCCGTCTCCAGCTGCGCAGCCTTTCAAACACTTGAAACCTGATGATTCTGGACCGCGTTGACTGATAAATCTAGTCTACCTGATTTTGTTGTTGAAAGTCGCGTCTCTTTGTTGAGACGCTGGCCACTGAGTGGTTCGGGACGCTGAGTTGTGAAACACGTCACATCAGCTACATTAATAAGCTGACGCCCCGCACTGCCCTTCTCCTTGCTACCCAGTTGAACGTGACATATGGGTAACACAGCATTTATAGTGCGTATAAATACCTTGTTACGTGTAAGACTGGAGACCGGTGAAGGCTTATTGCAACGAAGCACCGGTCTGGATTATATACAAATTTGAGCACTGTCAAGAGACCTATGTCGCCTGTAAGGCTGAGGAACCGGTGAAGAATAGTGTTCATTAACCCGCTGTATCGGCCAGTCAAGATTGGTTGTTAAGCAACATGTTATCGGCAATTAGGCTCACGTATCCAGGTCATTAGAATTAACTCAAGCAAGGACTGGGACAGCCAGGTTTCGAATCGTGGGTCGGCTGCTTTATTCCTCCATTCCCCCAAATCGTGTACAACACGGTCATCAACCTACGGCGTCATGTCACTTCAGTTGTCTACCGGTGCTGGCTCGCTTGTCGCCCTCGGGCTCAGCATCAGCGATGCGTCCACGATCGTCTCGTTAGGGAGAAGGTTTGGAAACTGGTGGACGACGAAGACCGACGATGTTGATTTCTTGGACTTCCTGGGCACAGACGAATTCACCATAATGACATGCGGTGGCCTTTTAGATCTATTGGCTTTCAACAAGCGATGGGGCGAGTCGCTTCATATTTTGGCTAACGGAAAGCCGCAACGATTTGAACTCAGCCCCGACGCCGGAAACGAGCTGCTCGGAAGGCTTTCGAAATTCACAGCCTCGATGCTATGTACCGTAGCAGTTTTAGATGAGTTCACCGACTTCGACTGTTTGACGCTGACAATGAAGCTATTTTTTGAGAAGTTGCTGCGCGCTCACGAGTACGGAGAGGACTTGATCGCTTCGCAGCTTTCGGTCAGAATTAATGGCTGGCGTTCGGCGGCTGTTGCGCGAGGCATCACTAGTTACTGCCGCGAAAGGAGGATTTCGATGATCAAGGGTGGTGTCATTCAGAATGGGTCTTTTCGACATGAAGAATGCCTTGAGGTTGCCGAGTTTTTGTAGGTTTTCTCTACAAGTTCCGCAACGAGATATCTACTAATATATATGCTCAAAGCTACTGGCTGTTTGCAACTAAAGATGAGGTTTATTCTACGAACTCATCTGACGTCGTAGGAATAGCATTGTGTCTAACATACCTCGGTTTCGACACCCTGAGCATTGAAGGCTATTCACATGCGCGGAACTTCGAATCTGCCTCCCGTTTAATTTATAGCCAAGATCCAATACAAAGGAAGAAGCTGGAAGCTAAGTATATCAAGCGAGCTGGCGGCTTTCGTTACTCTTCGACTATCCTTTCTCTCACGCATCCCGAGGAGTGTGTGTCAAACTTTCCCCTTGATGCAGAAACAGCCACCAGATGTCGCAACGCCTGGAAGTCGGGCTCAAGGGCTGCACAGTCGATCTCAATCGAGCCCATATCAGCCCCTCACGATCCAATAGACGAATATTTGGATCTTGAATACCGCGTTGTCGATCGTGGAGAGCCGATGCAGAGATTGGATAACGATGATGTCTATGCCATTGTTGAACGATATGCCCTCGCCATCAACCAAGATGTTTGCACTCAATATGCATCTCAAATGCGTAAATTCCACAGAGAAGATATTGCCTCGCTAGTAGACCACGAGGTCCGAGAGAACTGTCATCCTCGTATTGGAGGGGCTCATTCATTCCGAGCTTTTGGATGCCGTGTATCGGAAACGAATATTTATTGCGTCCACCAGGCCTTCTTCATGGGATATTACTACACAGTGTTATTACAGCTTGTAGATACCGATGGACTCGATGTCCCAATGGTGGATGGATTGTGGGGCTTCAAGAACTGCGACGGTTTATTAGCGGTGTCCACGCTCGCCGATAGCATCAACAAGAACTCGGTGCTCCAGCGCGAGCAGCTGCTTGTGGTGCTCTCCTTCCTGCTGTGTAGTCACCGAATTACGATCCCGCAACGCACTAACACAGAAGGGACATATTGTTTGGGCGTCGTCGCGAAGCGAACAATCATATGCAACAGCCTCATCAAGCCCTGCCTCACACCCTCAGACATCGGTCGGTTTTCCGTCATCGATGTCGACACTAGCGGAGTACCAAGAGATGACAACGGATTGGTCCGCCCAGGCATTCCCGACCGACCAGGTCATCACTTAGCAAAGGCGATCCCAGAGCGGCCGGCCCAACAACCATTGAAGGTTACTGGGCCCGCCGAGGACTTCACCAAGCATATAGAGGCCGACTGGCAGGGAAATCCTCAGACGATGCTCTTGGTCATGCGATACAAGGGAAGGCGCATCGGTACTATCAATCCGGCGAAGGCTGATTTCCTCTTTTGCAGCAAGTTCGTCGCCCCGGTCGGCCGGTCATCAGCGAACATACTTCCTTCAGGTTGGGGTGTCACTGCAGAAGACTTCATGATGACTCGCGCCCCAGCACCTACCCAGCGCCTGTTACCCAAGGTGCCTGTTGTTGTCCAGGCGTTTGATAAGCCGAACATGCGCTATGCAGCTGTTGGGTTTTATCTGTGGTATGTTGAAGCTATTGCTAGCGATGATATCCTAGCAATCGTCAGTTCCTTGACGGATTATGACATGAATCAGAAGTTCATCGTAGTTGTTGTGGCAGGTTATTCAACTAAATGACGGCGTTCCCTTGTAGAATGATTAGGGTAAGAGATGGGCAAATAAAGTAAATAGATAAAGAGCACTTGCGTGTATTTTAATACCACTAGGCCCACTGATATATCATAAGTCTGTGATACTCGAAAATTCGCGACTCATCCCTCATCCACGGATACCTTTAGACGCAGCCAGATTTGCGCCATTATGAGAACTACGGTTCCTCACTAACAACACCTAAAAAACTAAAAAAACAAAGACCCAACAACTGAAGCTCTTGCGAGCAAACCTCTACTCTCTCCCGTCTAGGCCCACTGGATCAATGGCTTCTGTGGCTGCCTGGCAGCCTGGCTAAGCCCCACACTAAGCGCTTGACATGTGCATGAGTGGCATGCCGATCCTCATCAAAGTCTTCGAACCGCGTACTTCTTTACTGTCACTGCCAAAATGGTCTCATTTGCTCACCACAATACGCTTGAAAAAGATGTCCTTGTCAGACATGACAGATGGCGCTTGCACAGATTATGTACGTTGCATGAAGCGAACAGGTATCGGTATTCAAATCCATTGCTTCGATAGAGTTACTGATACAAACATCCCCTAAGTACGCTATTTATACATGTTCAAGTGGGATGGTACTTTGGGTAGGTGAGTCTAGAAAGAGAGAATGATTATCAGTGCCTTCTAGAAGGACAAGATGCTGCAATAACCATCATTTCTCGCTTCCCAAGGTTTGTATGAATGGAAGTCTCACCCACCTGACACAGTACTGACCTCTGCTCCTTCCATCTCAGAACCGCAAGCGCGTCAATCATTCAGCCCTGATACGTGCCCAACTTCCTCCCTTTGTTGGTCAGTACGAACCCGTTGTATTGCTTCGGGAGCGGCGGAACATTCTCCACAACATCCCTCACATGGTCTGGAAAGGCACTGCGTTCAACTTCCCCGGCAACCATTCTACTTACAAAAGCCGCAGGGTAATCTGGATTACGGACTCTCTTATGGTTGCAGGGCATTTCGTTCATGACACTGCCGGATACCTGGAAGATAGAGTCACTGCCCTCTTCAGAACAGGTCTCTATGAATAACTTCGGATCTCGCTGCTCAGCGATGTCAGTGAGGGCCTAGTGTGGCTTGAACCTGACTTTTCGAGGTAATATTGTCTCGCTGTCTTTTCGCAAGCCTTAATCATCCATTTAATGCTTACTTAGACAATGTGAACATGTCGTGACACACAAAGTCGTGTTGATCTCCCTAGCTAAAAGTCCTGAGATGCAGCTTCCACGACTCGAAAACAACAGGAAGCAACGAGCCTCCAGTAAATCTGCAGCCTCTCGAGGTCCTTCCCTCCGTTTCTAGTTTCTGTTCAAAGGTCTCGTATACTCCTGTCGCTCAACTCTCTCGCTGCATAGGTTTTCAAGCCGCTATAGTCGTACCCCGGTGTTGATTGCCATTTCTATCATTCTCTCTACGCGAAGAACAGATTCTGCGAGAACTTCACTCCGTAAGTTTCACCATCGCAGGAATGACACTTAATTCCATTGCCAATCTGTACTGAGTAAGCTTGCGCGGAGCTTCTGTAGGCCATTTACTAAATTTCCAACCAGGGGGCTCCCCAGCCGCGCGACTGAGTGATACGAGACTCCCCCGCCCGAGCGTAATATTCTTACTCTACAGACGACTCAGACATCGCAGTCTGTGTTGGGAATCCGAAGCACACTGTACGCATCGTAACCGAAAGGAACAGCATCAAATGAGCAGATTACCCGGCGCCAGAGACATCCCAGCAGAAAACCCACGCCGAAACCTACTCGGCACATTCCTCCTTGGCGAGCTCCCAACCGGCATCGAATGGATCTGTGTTGCACCACCACACGAGCATCTCATCAGCCGGCGGATATGGGGCGTGGAGACATTCCTGACATGGGAAGATGCAAACGGTGCACGACACACCATCGAATACGTCACGATCGAATTTCCCGTCCACGTATACCAGACGCCGTCACGGTTCGACTTCGAGTTTGTGTTTGAGCCTGATACCAGCCGATCTTGGTCGTTCCAGCTCCCCGAGCGGTATGAGCGAGTCAACGTAAACAGAATTCCTGCATTCTTGGATTGGTTGGTGGCGAACGTGTTGCGATATGGATACCCCCGAGTTTTTGTGAGCAGCCTTCCATTGCGGCTAGTACGTTCAGTATGTTGTTCAGTTTACTGATACGATGATTAGAGCAATGCTTCCGGTTCGACAAGAATGTATAACCCACGAACTGGAATTGCTTCTTATGTTCCGCGATTCCTTCGCTGGCACAGTGGCACTTGATCCTGGGTCTACCTGCATCCGCGTCCCTCCAACTCCTTCCCCATGACAAGGCCTCCATAACGGGTGCCTCGAAATTCAGTGTACTAGTGACACGGAAACGAGTCTGTACCTGAGCTGGTAAGCAGAGGAATGAGCTTCACGACTTTCATGGATCGGCTTGGAGGTCTACGTACTGAGGGGAAAGAAAGGTTTGACATGGGTACACGAGAGTACATGTTGTCAATTCTGTGGCCGGAATGAAGAGTTCATTTTCCCCATTGTCTCTCTCTAGGGAACGGGTTTTCTATATTCGAGCTACGAAGGAATCTGGAGGATAGTGGTGACGTTAGCACTCTGAGGAAAAAAGGTAGTCTCTAGCTGACAATCGTCTCTTCAACCTTTGGCTTACACGCAAACCTCTCACTACCACACTCAAAAGCCCTCGAACCCACACACTTCGTGCACCACCCTCCGCCGCAAACCTTTCTAGAATATCCAGACAGGAAAAGTATTTACCCCTCTTCCCCTCACCCCCTACCTTACCCAGCACCCGACGCGACCACACCACCCGCGCTCGACGTCGACAACAAAAGTGGATCCTCAAGTGTGCGACCTACCCATGGGTCCCTCATGGTCCAAGCTCCCCACCTAGCTGAGCAGTGATCGGCAGCCCCGATCTGGCGCCTTTCCGCTTCGGATTAGCATGGCTGGGGTACCACGTGGATGTGCTGCAAGCGATGGCGCTTGGACGCTGCAGGTAAGGCGACGCCGAACGCCAGTGTGCACATGGGTGGGTGGGGAATCGTAATCATGCGACCTGTACATGCAAACTGACTTGGTGACGCTTGAGACATGTGGTGTCGGGCGGAGGGAGGTGAGGCTGAGACATGGAGAGATATTGATTGTGGTTAGAATGGTCTGGTAGGATATGGGGTGATGTTGAAACGTTAACGTACTACGGTACCAGGAACCTTGAGGCTGAAGCTGAACCCAAAGCGCGCTGTAAGAAATCGCATGCTATCATTAAGTAACCCAACCCCAATTCTAGCAGCTAGCAGCTGCAGTACTCAAAAAGCTTAGCCTCCCGCCCCCGCGTGCACCTGTCGTCTTCGTCGTCAGCAAAGCAGGGCCGCGCAGCACTCACGTGCCCGACTCGTCCCGATCCCCAGCCATGGCTCCGGGCCAAGATGCGTGCCTGATGATCGCAGCGCTCGCTAGAAAAAGAGGGGAAGTCAAAATCTGTCCGCATGCAAGCACGCAAAGCTGACGGTCTGACCGCCTGCTCGGGAGTGCTATGGAGCTGAATCGAGCTGGCCCACGACTAGGCTGCGTGACGCTAGCCGGGCTAACGATCGCTAGAGCCCAGAAGCTCGACCCCGAGGACCTGGGCGGGCACTGCTTTTGGCATGGCAGGTGAGTCGAGATACGGATAAGGTTCTGTGTGCGACGTAGTCTGGTGCTGCTTCTGGTAGCGATGTCCGAGTTTGGTTGTCTCAGCCGATGATGTCAAGATTCGCGGGTGTGAGACATTGGATGGGAGTGTTATACATGTATATTGTGGATACGCCACGATGGGCGTGCAGGTGGAGTGGAAACGAATGTATACAGAGAAGGGATTCCAAACAGCAGAATACAAATTGAAAAGAGAAAATTGAAAACAAAGAAGGGGAAAGAAGTGAAGAGAAGGGAAGAGAAGATCGAGATATCGTGCCGGGATAATTCCATGCTTTTGCTATGCCCATTCCACGCGAATGCGCGCCGAATCCATGCCACCCATCCGGCTAAACCTTCCTCCATCCAGCTAGTAAGAGAGGGACCGTCCAAATGCTCCAACGCCAACGCCAACGCTAATCTATTGACTGCCCAAACATTGAATCCAAGGGAAATGTGTTGCTGTGTTGCTTCTATTCGCCGCTGCCTGCAGAGGGCTAAAAGATGCAGAATCGAATTTTGGCTTGGATCGAGGAAACTGCGAAGGGGGTATGCGCGCGCGGCTGTGTGACGACATGAGAATTGCGAGAAAATACGTGAGCTGTATTCGATGCGGTAGAAGTCGATGACGCGTAAGATGGAATGTCGGAGGGGTATCGATCGAAAGCCTAGAAGAAGACAAGGAAGATGCTAGCAGAAGCCGCTAAAGGGCAGGACGTGCTCACGGGAGAGCCGTTAACGTCGACTCATGAGAATTTGCTGGATCTGAGCCAGTGTGGGGTCTTCTGCAAGCCACTTTCCCTGCGATGCGTCTTGGGTGCGGAGTGTGTTATCGACGTGGGCATCGGTAAGAGAGAGAAGCTCCTGTGTTCCGGTGCTGTTAGTGATGCTTGAGGTCTATTCGAAGGCAGACTCCAGGTTCAGTGATGAGGACGCGAAGCGTGACGTACCATTCTCAAGGTGCTGTCTGCCGACTGCAGGGCACTGAGGTGACTAGCGTTCGGCTTCTGGCCTCGCAGAACCGAGTTTCTAGAATTCATCCATCGCAATCCGGCGTGCGCCCTAAGGTACGCTCTCTGGCACTGGAAACGGCGAACCGCTGCATCGACAATGATCCTGTCCTCTGACGTCAGCCTCGCGACTTCGCACCAAGCACTGCCATCCTTCCAAAGTCATCATCGGGACAACCAGACAAACGGCTGACAGGCGGGAACAAGACTGTTCAAGTAAATGGTTTGCCTTACGCGCGTAGTTGCTGCTTCTCGCGCTCGGAATCCCCCTGCGGGGCGGCGCTGCTGGCGGAGAAGGGGGCATCGAGGATGGCTTGTGCTTCTGCACTGCATTGTCGGAGTAGGGAGTAGCCTTCCAGATAGTATTCCTCCGCTGTGGGCGATGCTCGTAGTTGACTGAGATAGTACTGCAAGTTGCGGAAGTCGGTCATGATCTCCGCAACGCGGATAGCGCGGGCGTCGTTGACTAGAAAGGAGAGCAATTTAGCAACTGGCATTTGACAGATTGAGCTCAGCATGATTGCCTGAGCCTTGAGCATGTCTATAGCATAGGTGTGAAGGGGTGATGGCTGGGCAAGGGTAGGGGTAGCCTTACGACCGTCGGACATTGTGACAGATAGTGAATGTAGAGGTAAAGAGAGACCGAGAAGTTGGAAGTAGTACTGAAGGTGGAGGTATAGAATGTTCTGAGGCTTGATGCTGCGATGGTAGTGTGGTGTGGCGACCGTTATATAAGGATGGTCAACGGGTGTTCATGAGGATGCCCACCTGGCATAGAGGGCTCGAGTAGTGTAGGACGCTCCCGGCGCCAGTGCTTTGCCGAGAGATCCACATTGGGCCGTGAGCACGTCTTGCCAGCTGGATCGGTTGCACTATTCAGCATCGCAAGGAATTAGACGGATTACGATAGGACGAAAGAGTAGCATCGTAGGAGAGAAGGCAAGAATCAACTTGAAGGCCATCCGTAAAAGCAAAGCAGCTATTTTTCTCTCCGAGACCATGACAGCTGGAATGGAGTGTGCGAGCATGCTGTGCTGGACCTGCCAATCGATGGTCAGCTTGGTGGAGGGCGCCACATCGTTGAGAGCAGTCTAGCGGCGCGGCCCCATCCGGTAAGGCTCAGGCCTGGGATGCGTGAAGCAGCCGCATGCCGCGCTGTGATTGGCCAGGAGGTATAATTAGCGGTGCGGCTTTCGCGTGCGTCTGCTGAACGTGAGCGCTGGTAAACTACATTACCTGAGTCTCTCCACATCGCTCCGGCGACCGCAATTGCAGCCGGTGTCAGCCACAAGTCGGCTGTGCTGGCGACTCCGGCCAGTCAGATGACGTCGAGGTACCTGCTCCTGAGACGGTGAGGGACATGGCAGCTGGCGCATGGAGAAACGGCTGTCATTGATGAGAGGACGATATAGGTGTACATACAGACCATTGGAGCAGCGGCCTGAACGCCTTCCCACGAGTGCAGATTCCGTCCGTTCCCGATGCTCGATCACAGCCGCTTATGCAGGAGTGCAGGCCCTAATCTTCGATACACGTGCCGTGGGAGCAGCCCTGCCGTCTGAGAGGTCCAATGATGCCACCTGTCGGTTCCTGTCGACTCCCACGCGTCTGCTCCAGCAAGCCTCTACCTTACCGGGTCCGTGGCTGGCGGGCCTCAGTCCTTGTCGGCGATTGATTGGAGTCGTTCGTCGATTTCATCTTCAGTGAGCGCGCGGAACTGCGGGTCTGTGCCCTCGCCGTCTGCCTTGGGACCACCCACGATGCCGACCTCCAACTCGCCCTTCTTGAAATCCACCGACAGGACAGTGCTGAGCGTCGTGATGCCGAGCTCCACAACCTCTTCCCAGCTGCCTTCGGCGTGGTCCTTGTTCTTCAGCTTCTTTTCCAGGAAGTTGAGGGCCTCTTGCGTCTTCGGCCCTGACGCAGTTGCCTTGTAGCCTGTGTAGTAGCCAGCTGGATCGCACTTGTAGAGCTGGGGTCCAAATTCAGAGTCCAGTGATATGATGGTAGTGGCCACACCCAGGGGCCGCATGTATGCCTACCAGGAGGGTCAGTTCGCACGGGCAACGTCATCGCACGCGGAGATTCGAGCAATGCTTACTCGCTGGGTGTAGACTTGGCTGATGTTGGCTATCCTCTTCGCCAGCACGTCGCAGGGCATCTCGTATCCAAACTTGTAGCGGAACTCAGCAGCCTCTCCCCGGGCACGATTGACAGATGCCCTGGCGTCAGCGATGGAGCCGGTCATGACGCATCCTACCGAAGGCGACAGCTTGTAGATGTAGGAGACGGAGGACGGGTCGATGAGCTTGTCCTATAGGCAGCACGCCGTTAGCAGCCACGAGGCAGACAGCGTCCCTGATGCACGTACGGGGACTTTCTTCTGCGAGATGACTACGGCGCAGTTCTTGCCTCGCACGCCCACCGATGTGATGTTTGCGGCCGTGATTGCCTTGAATGCATACTCTGTGTGATGGCGTGTTAGCTGTCGGCATCCTTCTGACACGGCAGCGGCGCCCGAGAGTGAGAGGACGCACCGACTTGGTATAATCGACCCTGGTCCGAGAAGATGGTAATGTGTCTATCGTAGCCCGCGCTTCCTGTATGACGCAGCCAGCTGTTAGTCGACGAGCTCCAGCAACGAGCTTTCTGGGGGGGGCCTACGCACCAGACATGACGGCGGCGGTTGTATATGAGCAGGCGGGTGTTCAGCTTTGGGTGCAGCTCCAGGAAATTGCTTGTCAGCGCGGACGGCGAGGTGCGGCGATGGCAAGGCGGGTGTTGTCGTGTGGTTTGCTGTACGCATTCCTTCGGAGCCTGGAGCTCTGCTTCTCGGACCTGGCCGTTGACGATCGCCGCGGCCGCACGGGCCCCCCGGTCATCACGGTGCAGCCACAGCTCCCAAAATCTCTTCACTGCTGCCTCCCATTCGGCCTTTGGATACTGACAAACGCTGCCCTGCGAGCTGATTCGGGCATGAGCGAGGACCAGAGAGCCGAGGCATAATGTAAATCAGCGTTCATTTTCCTCTTTGACATGGCCCAAGAAGGACGACCGCTGCCCGCCTGGAAGCGACTGGGACTAGAGCTCAGCACTGGGGAGCAGCCAGATCATATACCCCAAAACACCGAGCAGCAGCCTGGCCAATCTCGCGGTGCCGCGAGAGGAACCCCAAAAGGCCACTCTCCTGTTCCTGGACTTACCGAGAATGGACAATCGTCGTCTCTTGGCAAGCGAGGACGTGTAGAGAGTCCAGCTGAACACCATGGCCAGACTCGCAAAAAGAGCAGGAAAGAGGCGGATCCGGGGAATCTTGACGAGCCAACGCTGAACGGCGTATCGGCTGCTACCAAACAAGAACATGGCGCATCAGAGCCTGTTCCAAGCGGGCCAGACAAGTCACGCCCGAAAGGAGATCCAAACTACCGCAAGAAGAAAGGTCGAAGAGGCTTTGAGAAATCGACAGACTCGTCAGACGATTACAAGACAGATGCGCTTCAGGTGAGCGCAACCCAGACCAATCCAGCGCTGCAACCTCGAGGCCGAAAAGGGCGCCATCGCTCACCGACGGACTCTTCCTCACTTGAACACACTGCCATGACCAGTGGGAAAGTAGAACTCGTTCCGTCAACAGAAACTGATCTCACTACTCCGCCAACCGTCACCACGCCTCAAGCGAAGAAGAAGAACAAGAAGAAGGCACCCGCCAGTGACAATAACAATACTGCGCTCGACTCTTCACCTGCTCGGGCAGACCGACGCAAGTCTGTGACCTTCACGCCCGACACAAAGACGAGCGACGGTAATAGTGCTTCCAATTTGTTCAAGAAGTGGGTTACGGAACAGAAGGGTCCGGCTGCGGAGTTCTCTCCAGCTGAAGTCGCGCAGTTCGCTCCACCTCCCAAATTGCACCCGGCCAATAACGCCTCGCCTTCGCAGCCACAGAGCGTAGAGGAAGCCCAACAGCCGAGCAAGGCTGAAAAGCGCACCAAGAAAGTGAAGGGGCAGAAGCTGTTAACAGAAACCACGCAAGAGAAAGATTTGCCCGAACCCACTGGATCACAAAGCCACACACCTGCAGATCCCCCCAATCAAAGCAAAAAACCGAAAGGGAAGAATAGGGAACTCTATCTAGACTACCTCAAGCAATACCACACCGATCGTGCAAATTGGAAGTTCAGCAAGATTCGCCAGAACGACGTCTTGGACAACGCCCTTGACATCTTCAGAATACCGGAAGAGTACACTGACGCCCTCATTGCGTACGTGAGAAGTCTCAAAAGCGCGGGCGCGCTCGAGAGGTTAAAGGAACGTTGTGACTCAGCGCTCAGAGAGCTTATCGAATTAGAACAAATGGGTGACGCATCAGCTCGGAAAGCTGCCCAGGAAGAAGCACTTGGTGAACGCCTGGAGAAAGAGAAGAAGCGCAGACAGAAAGAGGCAGATATCGAAACCCTGACTCAACACCCGCATCCGGACGGCTTCATTAGTCGACTGTCGCGCCCGCGTACAGTGGCTCTGCTTACTGCACTCAACATGGCCACTCCAATCGTACCAACTAATAGCGCTACTTCAACAGGACCAACGCCGCCACAAAGAATCTCGCGGAAACGAAAATCACGAACAGAAGTATCAAGCGACGAATCGAGCAGTAGCGAGAGCAGTGTCAGTTCGAGTTCCGAAGAACCGAGTTCTGAAAGCGATGACGATGACTCTCAATCAGACAATACTGGTTCAAGCTCGAATAGCAGCACTTCAGGAGCGGACGTTTCAAAATCAAGCGACGAAGAGGAGAATGGATCTGGAGACAGCTCAGGCTCTGACAGTAATAGTGAGAGTAATGGGAGCGGCGAGGACAATGACAGCGAGTAATGTCACTGCATATATATCTAGTGAATGTATTGGATATATTCCAGCCATGCATACCTAATGGCTCATCTGCAGAGGTGGATGAATTCGAGGTAGTATGTTCCCAACATGGTTTAGCGTCACTTCGGTGCGGGTTAGCACCTTCCCCGCAGTCCAATGTGCCTTCCACCTGGGCGTCTCAGCAGGCGTCTCACCACGAGACATCTACAACCACGCACACTTGTACAATACTCATGAAGCTGATCGACTTACCTACTGAGTTGGTGGAAGAAATCGCATCCCAACTTTGTCTCCAAGATTTCCGGTCTTTCCGCCTCGTCTGTTCATCTCTCAACCATCAATCATTACATCCCTTCAAAGAGGTCTTTTTTCAACAGCACACTCTGAAATGGAATATTGCGGGATTTCAGAAACTTTCAGAGCTAGCTAGTGACGCCGCATTTGGGGACGCTTTCCAAAAGCTCGTCATCGATGCAACGCCATGGCACGCAATGCAGCTCTGGGAGCTCAAAATGAGCATTGACCCACCTGTAATCGATCAAGATGGCTTACGACTCAAGGCATCCGCTTACAAAACCTTGAAAGAGCAGGCTGAGTCGTTAGCAAAGTACTGGAACGAGACCCGCTTAGATGTCAAGACCCTCAAAGGCATCTTCGAAGAAAGAAAGATTCTACAGTCTATATCTTTCGCCTACGAGGGAATGGACAAGAAGTTTGGAAAGTTTGGGCGTCAATACTGCGAGACCAGCCAAAATGAAATGAGCAGACCTTTCGTGGCAACCTTGACAGCTATTGCGACGTCTGGTCTTGACGTCGGCGAGATCATCTTTCATGGGCGTAAGAAGTATGGTGCTGTCAGCATTGGCAGGCTCGAGGCTTTGTCGCCCATGCTTTCCAGATTCGATGCAGCCTTTGCACATCTACAGTCTCTAAAAATAAATCTTCGGGATTGGAGGCATCCAGAAGTCGGTTTCGAGCCGCCATTCGGGAGAGCGCCTTTCATGATACGGTTTCTTGCCAAGTGCAGCAGCCTCAAGTCTCTAGAGATTTCATGTTTTAGCAGCCTTGAAGTGGATCTGTTCGCTGAAATGGCTAAACATTGTCGGTTTCCTTCGTTAGTGAGCTGCAAGTTAGAGCTCTTCCGTCTCTCCAGAGTCGAGGATCTGTTCGAATTCCTGGGATCAGCACAGACCTCACTACGACGGCTATCTTTAAGCCACATAGTCCTTCGCGATGAAATGGTCACTTGGTCTGACCTCATGCATCGCATTTCTGGGGAGCTCGAGCTGGAGGCTTTGGAGTTACTGAATCTGTTCAGCAGGATGGGTGCGAGGGTTGGCATCGATGGCACCATGAAGGGAGCCATCATACTTGAGGGCCCCCAACTCAGTGAGGAGTTGGAATATCACGCAGAACATCTTGTGTTCGGTAATTGGGGTCCTGCCTTCCACCTTGCGTCCGTCGCGTATCCGTTCATTGGCATGCGTACTTGACTACTGCAACGATGACGGCCAGTGCGCGAGCCAGGCAACGAAACGCACAACGGTAGCTTACAATCAATCGGCATTCGCTTTGACATAACGATGGAACTCAATTCTCAATGACTTGCAGTTGAGTCCCAGCGGGAACCCTCCCGGAATGGGGCGTACTTCACAACGACCGAAACGATGATTTCCGGCGGCCCGCTCCTTGACGAATGATTGGCGACTTTATTCTTACTCGCCTTGTCCATGCGTTTTCTGGTAGAACCGTGTGGGAAGCAAAGCTTCCTGATTGGTTGTCGTTGGGGCGAATATGCAGTGTTCCGGACTTCGAAGTCGCGTCTTCAGTCTTAGTATACACACCCCAGTCCTTGTACATATTGCTCTTCCTCTCCGCTTCTAGAAGGATTTCAACCTTGTACGGATCCAGGAGGCCATGTTCGCTCCGACCGTCTCTTGGGCTCAAGTGTTGCCTGGGTCGTCACCATTCAATCTAAACTGGTCCTTGCTCTCAGTTGCCTTGCTTCAGATTAGTTCACTACGTCCCTATGCAACACAGAGGGAGTGGTGTATAATAGTGCAGACTCCTACCTTACGGACATCGAAGCCTTATTCTCTTATGATTGACTTCTCTCATTACGGTTAATCCACTCCTCCAGTTCGCTTCACAATTAGCTGCGAGGTCAGTTGTAACCCAGAATGCTGGGCCGAGGCTTATGGCAAACCCGAATCTCAATTTTCCAGTCACATATCCTCCGGAAGGGGTCACTTCGAAATTTGTGAACCCTCCCAACCATGTGCTCTTGGCATACACGGCGGTCATAAGCTCTTTGGCCTTTAGCACGTTCTTCTCGTGGTTTCGCTTCTTGGTGAAGCTATGCATCGTCCGGATCACCCACGCGGAGGACTGTAAGCTTATCGACAACATGTCCTTTTGAAAGGTACTGACTTTGGCTAGATTTCATTCCGGTCGCCTGGGTGCGTAACATCTGTCTGCTTTCCTGGCGAAGTCACCCGTATGCTAAGACAATTCCATCCAGCTTGGCGCCATTGGGCATGCTACGATGGCCTTTCTCATCTACGATTTTGCACCCATCATCCATGGCTGGGATATGCGCCTCGAGACTTTTGGGCGCTATCTTCTCGTACGTCCTCTTTTTCAGCGATCATGTTAGATCGAGTCTATGCCAAGACAGTATTGATTATGTACCAGTATTTCCGGCTCAGTGCTCTATTTTACAACATCAGCGCATTATTTCTCAAAGTGTCGATGTTGGTCCAAATCCGACGGACCTTCGTGCCTCGAGGAACGCAACCGAAAACATCATACGTGCTTCACTTTCTTATATGGGCGAACGTGCTCTATTATCCTACGACAATGTGCCTAATGATGTTGAATTGTCGCCCTTTGTCGAAAGCGTGGCAGCCTTGGCTCACTGGGAAGTGCATCGACATGGGCATCATTGCAACGTCGACAGCCTCTATAAACCTACTTTCAGACCTGGCAATCCTCGCGCTTACGCAAAGGGTCATCTGGAACATCATGCGGATCGACAAAAAGCAGCAGCTGAGACTTAGTGTTGTGTTCTGCGCTGGCGTCGTGTAAGTCTTTCAATTCACTCTGAAGTTCTGCGTCCTCTTGAAGACGAGTATGACACGGAGCTATCTAGTGAACGCTACTAACTAAAATTCACAGTCCCTGCGGGTTCGCAGTGTTGTGCCTCATCTTCAACGTTCGCATGATGAATTCTTCCGACTTCGTCTTCGATGCCGCCATCATGGGTCTGGCATGTTACGGAGAGATTACGTCGGGTTTCTTCGTCCTCTTTCTGCCCGTCGTCCTACGTTTCTGCTCGCACATAGAGAAGCGTTTCCAACAGCAGAAGCGCGCCCGCGCACCAAGTCGACTGGACTTTGCCGATATAGGCGTTGATGGAATGGGCTCCGACACAGAGGAGAGGTACGAGAAGAGCCTCTGGCATATCTCATACACTCAAAAGGGTGGTCTCGAAGGTTCCGGCGAGGCCGTGTGGCACGCGAGTCATGCTGTCGTACCGGGGAAGGACAGTCGGGAGTTTGGGTTTGAGGGAAGTAGCTTGTCTTCGAGCGAGTCGCCGGACTTCTGAATACGATTCATGATGAGCAAATGCTTCTGCTATCCTGCTTCAATTTTCGGAATGCTGCGCTGCGAGGTGACGAGGTACACTGCACGGCACGGCACAGTTCGGGTAATTCTCATCAAAGCCGGACGGATCGACATTGCTTGTCAACTGTCATCGCCAGCCTTCATCAACAAAGATCTATAAATCAGACTCCGAATCATTATGCCCACCTGGGCAAGTGGGAACGCCAAACCACGTGCACATGTGCGACCGCGTTCAAATGTTATTGCTAGTGAACGCGCTAAGCCAGAAGCATCGCGCTACTGCCTCAGACATGGAAACTTCGTGACCTCACTCTAGCAGAATAACGGCCACGGCTCGACCACGCTGCTCATCCTACAATGCTACTTCTCAATCTTTACAGCGCTGTACACCAGAATTGACACGCTATATATTTGGGACGTCCTCCAGAGTGCTGGCCCGGGGAACTGTGGCGAGCCGAAGAAAGCACGAGTCAGGTCTCAAATTCTCCTTTCCACGCCAGCCCCACGTCATTGTTGTGACTGGGTCTTCGGACGCGTACAGTTGATTGCGTTTGACAAATGTCTTGTTCAAATTAGAGCATTCCACGAGAGATCGGCTCGGGATATTTGCTCGCAGCGTCAAGCAAACGGCAAGCTTGGCTGGTCGCTATTCAGTGTCACTGGAGTGCAAGGATTCCCCGCCATTAACACACACATTCCACCACGAGCGCAACCCAACGCACAGCAGTTCACATTGTCCAGTCTTACCGCGGCCGTCATATTTCGTCCGTAGCACTCTAGGCGCACCACCGGCTGAAGTTCAATATACACACATGAAGCGCGTGCACAATGCCTCAGATTCGCTTGAACACTCCCGAGCTGGAGGTAGTTCGTCATCTCCGATCAACGGAGAAGAGCACTAAACCAGACCCAGACCAGACTCATGTTCTGTATGTTTCTCAAATACCTAGTTGATGTGCTATCGCCATCTTCTTTCATCTTCTTTGAGCAGTATCAAAAATGGACGCTGACCAGCATGACAGAAACCAGACTCTTGAGTTTCATGGTCGCGCTGGACATGTCAATCTCGGGCCTTACCACGTATCAGCCGCTCGTGCGGTAGAGGAACTGGCCGCCGTAGGTGCCGATGTGAAAACCTTACTCTCCAACCCTCCGCCGCCAGAAGAAGTCCCGACTGAGGATGACGTTGATTCAGTAATTGGAACAGAGAGCAATCTCAATGAACACGATTCGGAGGCCTCTGAAACCATGGACAAACCAACGTGGGAGTCATTGAAAGCATTACTCCCTGATTACGTCAAAGACATCACCTTCAGAGTTGACGAGAACGATTTGGCCGCGGCGCGCGAGAATCTCACCGCCCGCTTTCCTGGTGTGATCGTTCAGGCAACACCGACTTTCGCAGACGCATCCACGCTCACCGACACCCCAGTAACCACTGATTCCGCAACCTCCACCGATCTTACTACCCCCAAATTTGCGAGACCTCAGGACGTGAAGTTGCAGGAGACGTCTCAAAGAACTGTGAACAGATTGCTAGATTCCGAGCCAGCCGTTAAGCACTGCAGAAGCCTGCTTCATAATCTAGTTCATCCACCAGACGACGAGTGTTTCGGCTACACGTATGCCATCGGTCACGGCTGGAATACTCTGCCACTTTCCAGGAAAGCAGCAATAGCTCACGCCCGTTGTATCAAGGGCGATTATGGCGAAGCTGTGGACGACTCATGCACCAATTGTAAAAGTCGAGGATACACTTGTCGCGCTTACCATCCCTCACTCAAGCCTTTGTGCGACATGAGTCTTGGAGATGGTTGTCAGAATTGTCGTGTCTGGGATCTGTCTTGTGACCACAGCTCTACTGGAACACGGGTAGCGCCAGCTACCCCTGCGCATTTCTCAGCTCAATCGCTAGGCAGCATCAACTCTAACAGAGACAGACTGTCAACCCGGACGCCTCTCACGACTACAAAGAGGAAGCCAAGCCTGGTAGACCGCATGACAAAAGACGTTCGCATAAAGGGCACTGCTTCTTCGGGATCAGGTAGAGCCGACAGTGCCGAGACTGTTGAGCCCTACCATGAGGATGAGGACCTGGACATCCTCAGCACCATCGATAGAATACGCCTTCCTGTCAGCCGCCGAGACGTGCTATTATCCATGTACAAGGAGTGGGAAGGCCAGAGTCGTATCCGAAAATGCACAAAGTACTACGATGTCCAAGATTTCTACAGGAATCTATTAGCTCTTTGCGTTTTCGGCTACTGTACAGGAGACGATGCACTGCAAGACGAGGTACTTGTAAGATGGCAACAAACGAATTTCAAGATCCAGGACAATCTGCCAGACATGGACACGATCATCCTGGGAGTCCAGCATCTCCCTCTCGAGTCCGGTCTCAGGAAATGGAACGGCGTCTTGTACACACACCTCTGGACCTCGAACGAATGGGAAGGTGGATCTTTTGAAGATTTCCGGAACATGCAGGGTGTCGTAGACTGCGCAATCGAAGCCGTCGCTGAATTCCTGTTTTGGATTTCGGTTTATCGGTGCCGAACGGACAGGGACGAGGACATCGACGTGCTTGAGCACTGGTGCACTTTCCACAGGCATAAGAGAGGTGGAGTGGAAGAGAAGGCGTGCAAAGAGAAGAGAGACCGGATTTACAGACTGTCTACTTTGCAATTTGCGCAGACGAATCGGGATATTGAGGATGCCAAGCAGCTAATTCAGGAGCACGGTGGATCGGTACTCATGAGTGATGTACCCACTGGACCTAAAAGGAAGCTGGGTGGAGACTCCAAAACCGCGAACAAGAAGTTCAAGGGCAAGCGTTGACGAAGCAGAGGTCATATGTCGATTTTTGCGGGCGTTCTGGGATTTTGGTGTCGTACCTTAATGGCGTCCCACTTCGATGACTTCGACGCTCAATAGCGTTACGGGAACATTGCATCAACAGGACATTTTAGAGTTGTAACATTGGTATCAGATGCACTCGCTTCTGCGAATGCATATCATAGAGTAATCTTAGAAACCCATCATCTGTAATCTCTCACTTATGAGGCCCGTCCAAGCCCATCCCGCTCTCTCAAACGCTGCGAGCCAGAAGCTGCTCCTTCAAGTCATCAATCTCCAACTGCATCTCCAAAATGCGCAGCTCGTACTCGCGCAGCCTCTTGCAAGGCCTAACCTCCACCATCTCCTCCTCATCCTCCTCCATCTCATCCGCCTTGCGCTTCTGGCAGCCGGCGATGCGCTCACTCTCCACAGCAGTCGACGCCTCCGACCCAAACTCTCCGTCATCCTCAGCCTCGCTCACAACATCAGTGAGATCCACAATCTCCGGCGGACCAACCTCCAGCGCGTCCTCGTCGTCGAAGAAGTCGTCCCACTCAAGCCAGTTCTCGCTGACCTCAAACGAGTCGTCGAGACCCGCACTCTCCAGCCCTACCTCCACCTCTCCCTCACCACCCTCATACGCCCCACCCTGCACCTCATACTCCTCCTCCTCCTCATCCGGGCTCCGCACCTCGCGCTCGCGCTCGCACTCCCGCACCGCACTCCCCGTAACCCCATCATACAAGCCCTGCAACTGTCCCGCACCAGCCAGCATCGGCGGCGCCTGCCACGGACTGCTCGACTCGACGCCCGCGGGTCCGTACTCGCGCACCGACGGCGGGTAGTACGCGGCGTCTGGAAGATACTGGTCTGCGACGGCGTCGCGGGCTCCGAAGCGCGCGGGCGCAGAGCGGAAGATGGCGGCCATGTCTTGCGGGCGCAGCATGCCGACGCTCCAGCTCGCGACGGCGTCGAGATACTCGTCCATGAAGGCGCGGCAGTGCTCGGCGGAGACGAATGTTAGGTCCAGGTAGAGATGGAGCTCGTCGTGCGCGGCGGGGACGGGGACGTCGTCGAAGAAGTCTGGGGATGAGTTGGCGGAAAAGTTGTGGTTGTGGTTCTGGTTCTGGTTCTGGTTCTTCCAGCCCAGGATTCGCACTTTCGTGGTTGAGTCGCTGAGGTAGGCGTGTACGGACGTGTAGTCGAAGGTGTACAGGATCTTCCATGCGAAGGTCTTGGTGTCGGTCTTGGTGGAGTTGGAGCGAGAGGCGGAGTTGGAAGATGAGGTGTCGCGGTACTGCGCGATGTAGAAGGAGCCGGTGGAATTGTCGCGGGCTAGCACGAACGGAGATCTGTGGCTGTTGCACAGCGGGGATGGGAGAGGGTGCTCGGCGAAGGCCCAGGATGCGGCGTAGAGGAGCGGGTACTGGATCTCCGTGTTGTAGAGCGGAGCTGGGTGCTCGGTGATCTTGGGGTGAGGGGCGTTGAGGTTGAGCGGTGGCGGGATCATCTGAAGTTCGCGCTGGAGAGACATGGTGTGATGTGTTGAGTGGTAAGTGGATCGAATGTTGGGTATGTGAGGGTAGACTTGTAGAGAGACTTCTTGATCGAGATGACTCGTGCAGTAGGTGGTCAGCTTATCTCCGGTCGAAAGAAGTTGGAAAGCTCAAGCTGGGAGCTGAGCTCGATTTCTGATGGTTGTGGGCTTGACTGCGAAGCGGTGACGTTCCGAGGCACGGCTCACTTTCGCGGTGAGCAGTGAACGGTATCCAAGATGAAGCTGCGCTAAGCCAACTCGCGAATCTCGGCGCTGGAGACTGTGATGTCGGTTATCGAGAAGTTGAGAGGTTAGAAGAGAAATCTAGCATGAGAGCTGAAGATTGTGGGTTTGACTCTGAAGCGGTGATACTTCAAAGCGTGGCACAGGCTTCTCCGGGAGCGGGTTTGGAGATATAGTATGAGGTCTGGCCGACGGAAAATGTAGAAGATGAAGTCCGATAGCAAGCAATCTGAGACGTTGAAAGCCTGATCTATCGATCGAGATCTTGCGTTTGACTTTGAAGTTGTGATGTCTCAGAGTGCGGCTCGCGAATCTGATCTGTAGTGAACGCGCAGTCTGAAGAGGTTGTTGTTGAGACTGTGGGAAGGAGCTGAAGGTCGATGGGCGGGCACCTTTATATAGATGAGGATGGCGGGAGCTTGCACAATAGGCGACGGCTGTGATAATAGGAAGTTGGCGGATCCTATTGTGATATTGTGCAGCTTCCTATTGTTGAATTGGAGTACTGTGGGCGTGCGTCGTGGAGGAGGCTGGGGAGTGCGCAATTCAGTGAAAGTCATGCTCCTTTCACTTCACTCCTCAACTGTACCTTCGCGACGTATTATGCGGTAAACACCCCATCACTTCACGGTGAAGCGGAATAATCTGACTGCGCGTATGCAGAATAGTGATATGCTTGCTGAGGCACACCCTTGAGATGTTGAATATTGTTGTTATGAGACCAACATATTTTAGTTCGATGCGCGATCAATGAATCACATCGGAGTTCTACCAGTTAACCATGCTCTTATATATATTGTAGACCTTCCGGATAGACGGAAGAGCAAAGCGATTTGGATAGAGTCGATTCGGCGTTCATATATATAGTAGCAGTATCCAAAGAAAGACCTATAAGGGTGTAAGAACCTACAAGAAAATTTGCACCGATTCAGATCATGGTGTGATAAGCAGTAATCCCGGTGCTGGAACTTACAGTCTGATCTGCATAGCACCACCATGTCCCTATCTCTCAGTTATCCAAACAACTCGAGAAGAATTACTGGCACACCCGCCAGATGTTTGCTTTTTCTGGATTTCTTTGTTGCAGTAGTTGGGCAAGAGGCTGATGGGGGGTTCTCGGGGTCGTTTGTCTCGCCGCCGACTGCTCTGCGCAAAATAGCCCATTTCGTTCACTGTAAACGATTTCGTCAGCTTGGTAACAGTCGCGCTGGACGCTGGAGCTCCAAATCATACATCTCATAGACATAAATTGGAAGAGCCCCCGAAACACCGCTCAACTGCCTCTTGTCTTGTTATCCTTATTCCTTCATCGAGCGTGTATAGAGGTTGACGATAAGTTGGCACTAAGTATGAGCTCGTCTCCTAGTGCATGTGATGGTAGAGAAGATTATAGCAAAGTATCAAGGATGAATGTATGATGATGCACAGTACGGATGTCGGAGACTGCTTCAGAAAGAGTTGTACGTCGGTATGGGTACCCTCGGGGGCGAGTGTGAGGTGCGGAAACGCGTAAGTAGCGACATCTCTATCTTTCTCGAGCATAGGGTTGTCAATTGCTACTAAGCTCCTGTAGAGCTCGCGTAATGATATCGATGGTCGGGTATTGTAGAGGGGAATCGGGAGCGGATATAATGCCGTGGCGACTTCGTGAATCGATCGTTGGGACCGGGAGGATGTTCGATAGTCGAGTTTTCAGTCGTTCTTAAGAGACGGCGTGAGATTTTGTGAGCGAAGCTGTTCCGGAGAGTCTGTAACATACCTAGCGCTGCTGCGGCCCACAAGAATGAAATTGTGGGGTAGACCGAGAACCTTCAACACAGAAGCTGTTCAAGAAGCCTGATGTAGCTGACGCCACCTGCCACTTTGACCAGTCGTGAAGGGAGTTAAAATGCAGGCTGATGTGATGGGCAAAACGATGGGAAGCATTCGACTTTCAAGGAGAGCTAGAAAGGCGGGTGTCGAAAAGGCTTCTCCATGTCATTCTGTGACTCTGCTCTATCCGCTTTTCACGATACCATTGATTCTTTTGTTGTGTATGCGGTCTAGCTTCTGGAAGGTAGAAAAGAGCCTTTACGCCGAGATAACCATTGCTTTGGTATCAAAACTAAGAGCTCCAGTTCACAAGGCTGAGTAGCTGTACTCATCGATACATTGTATCTTTGCGTTCTGTTCCAATTACCGTAAACAACCCAGAGATTGACATTAGGGTGAGACATCTCCGCGCCACCGACAGCTTCATCTTATGTGTGTCTACTATTCTGTTCTCCGGCAGATTTCTTATTCGATATAGTGATCAGGCTGGTATTTATTCTCTTGGTCTGAGTGGCTGCCTTGCAAATTGCTGTCCCTGAACATGGCAGGCCGGTTCGGTCTGAAGACCGGGCCTCCCACGATCACCGAATGCATGGGGTCCGTGTGAGCTTCGATTACGGCGAGGTGACGGTACTGAAATGGCAATATACGCGTGGCAAATGAGGCGAACCACCTCGGCGACAAGTGGTGGCGGGATTAAGAACGAGTGTCCCTAGAAAACGGTGAGCGATTAGAATGGAGACCTCTAGGGTCGGAATCAGAATACTTACTTTTGAGATGACCGTGCAACCTGAACCTGGAACAGGTGGCAGACTCATGCTCTATGGTCAGCAGCTTTTGAAGAAAGTGAGGCCCACGACCTGGTCCGGTACCACCGTCCCAGCCACTCCATCCAAACTTCAAACGTAGGTCCTACTGCCTTGATGGGGCTATAGAATAGAGCACGAAGCGATTGCGCATTTCCATCTGCAAATCTGCATCGAAGGTCGGCGACACAACCTTCATTGCCTTAGGTTAAAAAGTTCGCGGATACGTGCGCACTGCTCACGATAGCTGGAGCGTCACACGCATTTCCTCTATGCACCTTGCTTGGTGCACTTGAACCCCCAGTCAAGAAACACTGCTTTCGTGATGTCTGTATTGCTACAAGCATCGCGTCTCACCCCAACTTTGCCTCGTCTGGGCCTCATTGAAGACCTGTTGCTGATAGGGTAACTGCTGTTGAAGGGATGGCAACTGGAGATGTCCATAGGGAGCGCGTAGAAATGATGTGCGCAGTCTCGGTATCCTCTTTCTGCTGATCAGAGGATCAAATCTACCGGTAGCCAGGTGTCGAGCTCGGGTAAGGACAAGGCGTGAAGCGCCACTTGGGCCGCGATAACGTGTCCCTCAGATCTCGTGAGATTTTGAGATGCGTCACTCACCCCCGCGCATCCGTCATAGACGCACAGTAGATGGACCGCGACTTGAGACAGCTTGAGCATCTCCACAGCGGCAGTGACCAAAGTTCTAGTGTACAGTGAAGTACAACTCAGCTCTGCGAGTGTAGCTTGGGGAGGACTGCCTGAGTTCGTTGTCAAAGCCTCCCAGCTTGGTCAACGCCCTTGTAGCGCATGTCAGCGGATTTGGGCGTACTATAAGCGATTTGCCGAAACGCAATCTTGCCCGAAAGCCTGTTTCAACACAACTTTCTGGCATAGAAATCCTGACCTTGAAAGGCGGGGTAGGTTGTAGTCGACAGTTCTTGTAGACGAACTAGTGGGCATGCAGTCCGGTTCCGGGGAATGGGGTCGCTGGATAATGTGGGTATGTGGACTTTTGCAAGCGGTAGGTCCGTTCACTGCGAGAACACGACGACATCCCCGATGGCGCCACGGATAGCTCACATGATCTGACAACGGTCCACGACCACTACTGTGTGACTGATCCATTGATGGGGAAGCTTGTGTATCCGGAACACTGAGTGTAGCGGGATCCTGACAGCGTGATCTTCGGTGTATATACTACATTCGTTTCCTCCGCGCTTGCAGCCTCACTTGTGCAATCCAGAAACACCCCCTCTGAGTTCCGGACTCCATTGCGAATCTGTTGCCGCTGAAACAAGGCCATCAGATATCGTACCTCGCTTCCTGGACCGATTGCCATGCAACGTGTTCTTTTCTTTTCCGTATGCGCAGAGGTGAGTCTGCTGATGGCTTTGGGGCACAATGACAAGGGATGCCCGTTCACCTCAGCCGAATCTCGACACCTGCTCCACCTGCTTGTGAAGAAGGTCCAGGAACCGAAGGTCAACCCATAGGCGCCCAAAAATGGTACAAGTATACAGTCAGGTACCTCTTGGATGTCCGGATGCATGTATGCCCATAGCGCAAGCGTGACGGGACCTTGTTCAAGCGGGAGCGTCCGGCTAGAATGGTAGGCCGAAGGCGGTGAAAGCCCAACGTTGATCACCGGCTTCCCGTGGTCTGACGATTTATAGATACCGGAGGCGTTTTAGTCGGAAATCGTGAACATGGCGTCTCGTTGTAGTTGCGATCTACCCTGACAAGCTGTTAAGAATGCTGATCATTGACTGACACGATGCTGCCAAGCCACCAACGGGCCAGCATCTCCCTACACCACGCGATGTCCGCGACAGGACAACGCACAATATCTTCTGCGATGAGAGGAAAGAAGGAAAGGAGTCGACAGTTCCGCGCATGAAGAAGTGGCGACTGCATCATTTATGAGTGGCATCCCTCACTTCGATGCTCTAGTGTCTCGATGTGGCTGCTGAGCTGGCATTGCACCAAACCTGGAGACTCTTAACAACGAAACAATATTCGGGCTGACACAATCAATTGCTGCATTGGACCGATGACTTACTTCAGTTACAGTAATATTCGATCGGGGCGTCGTGTTATGGCTATGCGCATCGGAGCCCAATCGTAGGGTAGGGCGCGCGAAATGAGGCGGCAATGCATCAGGTGGGGTCGTAGGAGCCCAAGGGCTAAAAGTACCTGTGCATCTTGGACCACGTTTCGTCCAACGCCGTCAGCTCTGAATTGCCTTTCCGGTCAGTGGGTAGACCATATGCCACGATCATAGTTTAAAATCTCGAGGAGTCCGAGGGCCAACATCCACTTATCGTGTCCAAGCGCGCCGCACAGATTCGGTTCAATCATATACGTCTTCTTTCTTCCAATTGTTGACATCGTTTGCATAATGGCCGGCACCAATTCATACTTCGTGCCAGGATTTGGTATCTCGAGGACGGTGATCCAGAACGAAATTCGTTACCATTGTGGTCCTGATGCGATCGTCAGGCCCTACACACTTCAAGTACGGCTTCTTTCGAGCCTCGTGGGGTATTCATGATCATGGGAAAACTGACCAGAACGATAGGGACGTGACGGGTTCTTGGTAACCACTTCAGGACCTCAATTGACCAAGGTAGCTCTGTTCCAAGTCAGCACTATTCGCATTCGCTCATCATAGTAGGCACAAATTGAGGACCTTAAAAGATCATCGTGGGAATACGAAGAAAAGCAATCGCGTCGAGCTGACGAAGCAGACGTGTTCGTAAACCAACCAGTCGCCGTGGGCCAAAGATTACGGAGAAGTGGCCAGTACCAATGATCTTGTTCTGTCCAAAAATACGTTGCACCAGTCTCGCATTCCAGAAGTCGGTTATCTTCATCTTTGGTCCATTTGCCACCTCAACGTCACGCGCCATACGTCTCATCTGTCTTCGCGGTTGTACATCTACATCGGTGCGCTAGATACCGTCGAGCCTTTTTCCAGGTGGCATCATTCGTTTCCTCATACGTTATAATGTCTTGGTTCATCCAGTCCAGCGACATTTTTGGTTCCTGGGGGCGTTGGTCAGGGTTCCAAAGGCGAATGACGGTTGTCTCCACTACGTTTATTTTTCGGTTTTGTATTCGAAGATACCAGTCCAATTGCGATGAAGAGTAATCATTCACGTTATCGTCTTGGTGCCCATAATTGGTCCTCACGCCATTGTTCTTGATAATGTGTCGATTCCGTTCCCCAGATCGAGCAGTCTGGTCAGCGGGTGATCGATCCGAGTATCCGTTAATGGCCATGCATTGGTCGCGTTCAGACTATGCATATGTGACTTGTCTCAGTACTCGGCACCTGCTTCCTGCAGCGATCCTGAGCTGATTCAGTTCTCCATTTACGACCGCGGAAGCTCGTAGTTGATCATCCTGTCCTGAGTTCCTCATGCCCAATACTATCTCTTAATGGCTTGTAAGAGCATGGTCAATGTCCCATCATCCGGTAGCGCCATTCGCCCTGTCTTCCGTATCTGCAGATATTTCAGCTAACTGTACAGTAGAAATGAAGACGGGTCAATATCGCTCCATACCTTGTTCTAGCCCTGTGTCGCTATCTTCCCCGTCTCAGCTCGGGGTCTCTTCATGCGGCCGCCGGGACGAATGTCGAGACATGCTGACAGCTGAGGCCTGCATCTAGATTCCGAAATACGCGAAGAAAAATGAGAAGACCATGCATGAGCTTCAATCTTGCACGCGGTGAGCAAAGCGGGTGGTTTCTGCTGCAGATGGGGCGGGCCTACAGCCCTATTATACTAGACCTGACCGGATCTTGGCAACTGACAACACGCCACGTCTCGTAAGAGGGAACACGTACGGCGACGTCATTGGAGCCGCGGGTTGAGGCTCCTAACCCTTGAAAGGTTCTGATGGTGGTTGGAACAGACCAAGAGCTTCGCATCGGGAACGCTCTTTCAATCACATGCAGGGGCGATCAGTGGTAGCCAATCAGCGATCGACAAGGATCAACAGCCAAATACCGGTCAACGACTCCCTCCAACACGTTCGATCATTCTGAGCCTTGCTTTCTGGATATGTCAGACCTCTTCGGACTCGATCTTGAAGCCTCCATCCGGGACCCGGACTGGCAGACAAGGTCGCCATGACGTGGTCACTGCATACGTGTCGTCTGGCTATGACTCCAGACTAACCCTCAGAGAATGCAGTCTACAGGGCAACTCTCTCGTATCTTGGGCATGAGAAGCTGGCACTCTTCCACAAAAATTTCTGCAGACTGACGTAGATTGAGACGGCATGTCAAAGGACTGCTGCACGTCGAACCGGTTTTGCGTGAGCGACACAGAAAATGAAGCGGACTGCATCAAGAACGGTATCCGAGATGATATCACGACGAGAGCCACGAGGCAAGCATTTCTACAGCAAAGAACTCTATTCGAGTTTGAGGAAGTCAATCCGCTGCGGCATAGCAGGCAGCAGCCCAGAGGTCAGCCGTCGATGTCTGCCTTGAACGATGCCCATGCGCATGATCCGCAATGCTGATGCTGGAAGAGTG
The DNA here is from genome assembly GCA_010405375.1 of Lophiostoma macrostomum CBS 122681. Classification (NCBI taxonomy): domain Eukaryota; kingdom Fungi; phylum Ascomycota; class Dothideomycetes; order Pleosporales; family Lophiostomataceae; genus Lophiostoma; species Lophiostoma macrostomum. The sequence continues at coordinate 132,521 of MU004360.1, read as the reverse complement.
TTCTCAGCTTCACTTTATAATCTCACATGTATAAAAGAAGACTGCTACTCGTACAACTCCTTATCAAACCCACAACCTGGATAACCTTCTACCTCTCAGACTTCCTTGTCATCAGCATCACAGCCATTAGATCCAAGTTCGAACTCTTCCGTTACTCTAGATACCCCATTTCCCAACACCTTGTCATATTCAACCTCAGTGTGATGTACTTCCGCTCTCGATAAGATATCTTTCCCGCTTTTCCTCGTTGGCGATACCCTCCTCTCATCTCTCGCTTCCCCATGTCCCTGGCCACTCTTTCTACATCGCTGTCCTTCTTTACAGGTCTCTCTACTTCATTCACGCATTGGTACTCCCCAATACCCCAGTCCCGCACGATTTCCTTGTGTATCCGATCACACAGTTCCCAGCGCTCTTTGGACAGTCTTCGGGGCGACGATCTTTCACTTGTCGATGTTTCAATCGCTCGTCTGCTTTCATCCGGCTGATATCGAAAGGGTACTCTTTCTTCAAGCATATACTTTCTTTTGTGGCTCTCGTCTGTTGAGTAAATCATCTTGGGGATGTAGAATTGGTTGGAATGGCTAGGAATATGTTTGAACTCAGACATTGGCGAGGAGAGTGTAATCTTCATCGTTTCCTTGAGCGTTCGTAATTATCTCTCTTATACTCTGCCCCTGAGATTCCCGTGGAATAGCCAAAGTCTCGTACCTGCTCTCGTCCGTTCTTGCCCTTCTTATAGGGTTACCCCTTGTATTTCAAACGAACCTACGTTTCAAACACTTAGTCTCTTATCTTCTATGTCTGGAAAACAATCGTCATATCCGTCTGTTTCGCAATATCAAGACATTCCGTATACTGGCAAATTGCAATACATACACACTCCATGTTCCATCGTACCCACCCAGCACACGCTCGTTCAGATCATTCCACGTGTCTGACCTAATCATGGCTACAAAGAATCCTCAGGGAAGATCCTTCTATCCCACCATACCTCTAGCACCGTGTTTATGTCTCGCAACAGCTTCATTCCATCTTACTACGAAGCAACCACTAACTTCTGGAGAGCCTACTAGGCGTTTCTCACTCATGCGCGCACACACGCACACGAAGGAAATCGCCACATGGAACACCTACGTTGGCATGCCCTCATACTCGGGTTTGCACATGTCTATACACATACAGTACAGTCTAGCTTGCTTTAAGGAATGCGCGAACTGTCCATTTAGTATCTTCCGAACAACAGGCTCGAGTAGCACTGGAAGTGTGCCTTCTACGCTTTTCCCTGCAATCTTCTGTGACCTTTCACAAGTGACTTGCTATCGCCGATGGGAGTAGGTGACAGGACTAGTGAAGAACAATGTCGCCAGGGTGAACGTAGGTAAGACTCGAAAGTACCATCAAACGTCATCAGTGAAAACTTTCCATTCTTTTACCTGCACTATCCGCTCACAACATCAAACAAGACAGTCCCCATCAGGACCAACGAAAAAAGGGTATCGCAACCATCCACGCAGCGCCCAAACGCCCATCACGGTCCACGCACACGCACTACACCTCCCTTTCATTCCATTCTCGGTACTAAGCACTGGATCGGTCTCGTGGCGGTTTTGCCACTGGGAGGAACGGAACCGCCACGGGCGGCCGCAGCATGTGATCAGATGGGACTGGTCGCCGTTCCGCGACATAGACCACTCGCGACCTGTCCTGTCGAGCTCGCTGATACCGCAGAATCCGGCATTAAATCCCCTCACTAAGCCCACACACCAAGAGTCCAACTCGCCCTCTCCCCCGCCCCTCTTCCCCCCAGCGCCCCAGGCCCCAAACTCTGCCGCTGCGGCACGACCGAGACCTCCTTCTCGCGACTAGCGCCAAACAAGCCATCCTTGAGGAACCTCTCACGCTCAATCTCCACAATGCCCTTAATCCTTAACTGCGAGACCAGACTTGCGCCCGCCCACGCACCGAGGCTTTGCACGCCACGAACCGTGCCGCCAACAGCGCACTCGGGCGGCGGGCCGTTGCGCAGGGCGAGGTGCGCTAGTTTCGCGTCGATTGCGTCGTGTTCTGGGTCCTGCAGGCCCGCGGAAAGCGGGGGCGGGGGGTTGTCCGCGTCCAGCGATTCTGTGACTTTGTCGTCTGCTTCGGAGTGCCGGAGTTCGATGTTGTCTTTTTGTTGGCGGAGGATTTGTTCGTGCCGCGCGCTGGCGGAGCCGTAGCTGCGCACGGGGTCCCAGCCGCGTTGCTGGACGAGGGCTTCGAGTTCGGCGAGGATGCGCGATTTCAGGCCGGGGAGGTTGGAGACGCCGCCGGTTATTATGATGCGGGACATGCAGAGTCGTCGGATGTCGATGGGTAGGGAGACTAGCGCGCGGTAGATGAGGTGGTGTAAGGGGAGTTCGTGGTCGTCGAAGTCGCTTAGTGGTGTGTCTGGTGCGAAGAGGGCTTGTTCGGCTGGTTTGGCGAGGGCTGCGAATGGAATGGTGAGTTCGATTAGAGGATCGTTCTTCGGTAACGGGATTTTGAGGGTAGGTTCAGGGAGTTCGACAGCGTCCTCGAACTCTTCGAGCACAGGCGAAGTGCGAGCGGGAAAGTAAAGGGTGCGGCGATTGGACTTGGGCTTCGACTTGCACCAGCCAACGCGCATCAGGACTTCCTCTGCTTCTTCAAAAGACACATCAGCCTTGGATGTACCAGGTTCTGCCTCGTCGTCGAGCTCAGCATTGAGTAGCTTCGCCATCTCTCGGCTCAGCAGCTTGCCCGCCCGCACAGTTCGCTTTTCTTGAATCTCTCGATACTCGCAGACACTCGTCACAATGGTTTCAGCCCAACCAATATCGACCACAAGCGCTGAACGAAGACCGGCGGCGACTGTAGATAGAACCGGAGAGGACATGAGCGTTATGCTCGGTGCCTGGAAGCTGCTAAACAGCACTTGTAGTACTGTCGACATCAAGGGGTGCGGCATGCGAGGCGAAAGGGCGAGTAGTATGCGTCGTGGCTTAGGGTCCAGCAGAAAATGCTTGTTATAGGCTTCCCTCATTGTCCTTTCGAACTTGTCCTCTACAAGCCCTAGATCGACCTGGCTCAAATCCATTCGGTACAGCTCATGCTCCTCTCCCCAGTCCTGGCCTCGCTTTCTCTTCCGCCTCTTCTGTGCAGACTCTGGGTCCCACTCCCTGTAATCCCCCACTCGGCGCTGCGTGTCTGGACTGAACGTGAGAACGCATCGTGGAGTACTTTCGCCCGGGAATCCTCCGCGGATATATCGTGAGCCAAGTTCCAGGACTATATATTCTTCCTCAGTCCTGAAACTGCCGCCTGGAGAGCCGAAGCCGTATGAGGAAGACCGCAGAAGGGGCGTGCGGGGTGATTCTGGTGTTGATGTGAGGTCCCCTAGACGTGGGGTGGTACCTCCTCGAACAGCGCGAGCAAGCGAGGCAGAGACTTTGCGCTCGCTGGTCGACATGGTCGCAGACGACTACGAAAGCTTGTTAGTGTTTGACGAAACAAATCGACACAGGACCACATACAATTGCGGGAAGCAGACGCGTTGTAGCGAGGACGACAGTGTGTATACTCCGGCGAAACGTCGGACCGGGCTCTGGTTGGCCAGCCTCAAGCTCCACTAGCGGCCTTGGCAAAGGTCGAACTTTCGATAATTTTTTCGAGAGAGCTCCCACCTCGCACAGTTCCCGCATTGCCCCGTCGCGCTTTCTCCACGCACTCACGGCAACCACTGCTGCCTGTGTCAATTGAAAGAGGGGGTCTGAGTCTGTATATTCGGGTCGTTGCGCCCCAGCCGACGTCACTGCAACGGGCAGGAGCTCCCCACGTTAGCGAATACTCGAGATCAAGCCCGACCCAGAAGCGACCATGGGTCTTTTCGTTCTCACTGAGACCAGGCAAGAACGCATGATTTCTTCTATGGGCTCATGAGCTAACTGCGGGTTCTAGCGCTGGTTATGCGCTCTTCAAAGCCAAGGACAAGAAGCTGCTCAAGAGCGACACTCTTGCCGAAGATGTCTCCTCGGTCGAGGGAGCTGTCAACGCACTGAAGCTCAAAAAGTTCCTGGTAATTGTTTTGGCGCAATTCATATCCAAGTGTCTCCTGATCACCCCCACAGAAATTTGAGAATGCAGTCACCGCGCTCAACGAAGCAGCTGCGCTCACAGACGGCAAGGTCACGCCTATGCTGTCCGGCCTCCTCAACGAGCTCAAGGACGAGGCGAAATCATCCCTCGCCGTAGCAGACCCTAAACTCGGCAATGCCATCACGCAAATTCCCGGCCTCTCTCTGAAACCCGTCTCCGACTCGTCCACGCAAGACGTCTATCGTGCGATCCGCGAACACATGAGCTCCCTCATCCCAGATCTCGCCCCAGCCGAAGCGGATAGCACCAGACTTGGTCTGTCGCATTCGCTCTCTCGCCACAAACTGAAGTTCTCCCCGGACAAAGTGGACACGATGATCATTCAGTCGATTGGGAGCTTGGATGTCCTCGATAAGCAGCTCAACACATATGCCATGAGAGTGAAGGAGTGGTATGGATGGCATTTCCCAGAACTAGCCAAGATTCTGAACGACAACCTCGCGTACTCGAGGGTTGTGCTGACAATGGGTTTCCGGTCGAACGCAAGAGCTGCCGATCTTTCCTCAATCCTTCCCGAAGAAATCGAAACCGCTGTCAAGGCCGCTGCCGAGATCTCCATGGGCACGGAAATATCAGACGAGGATCTAGAGGCAACCAGCGCGCTAGCTGAGCAGGTCGTTGACCTCACGGAGCACCGACAAAACCTCTCAAACTACCTCAGCACACGAATGCAGGCTCTTGCGCCCAACCTCACAGCACTTGTTGGCGATCTTGTTGGCGCACGGTTGATCGCTCATGCAGGCTCGCTCATGAACTTGGCTAAGTCGCCTAGTTCTACTATTCAGATATTGGGAGCTGAGAAGGCGCTTTTCAGGGCATTGAAGACTAAGCATGACACTCCGAAATACGGTGTAAGTGAAATTGCTCAGGGACGACTCTCTCTTCTAGATGCTAACCATGTCAAAGCTCATCTACCACGCCTCCCTCATTGGCCAAGCAACTGGCAAGAACAAGGGCAAGATCGCACGTATGCTCGCCGCCAAGTCTGCGCTCGGTCTCCGCATCGACTCCCTCAGCACATGGGGCGTCACATCTGAAGACACCTCCAACGAGCCCACCGAAGAGGAGAAAGCAGAAATGGGACGATCGGCCCGTGTTGGTATTGAGAGAAGACTAAAGGCGTTGGAAGGCAAGCCGCTCAAGGCTCTCGGTAACGCGAACGCAACACCGTTGGCTGCGACTAAGAAATTTGACATCAAGGAGGCGAGGAAATACAACCCGGATGCGGATGGTTTGACGGGCGACGAGCCCGCGGCGAAGAAGTCAAAGAAGAGCCAGGTTAACGGAACGACGCCCAAGAAGGCGCTTGTGCAGCCTGTGGACAGCGAGGACGAAGACGAGGAAATGGAGGATGCTGTAGCTGGCGCCGATGACTCCGAGTCAGACGAGGAAGAAGCGCCCAAGGCCGACACCAAGGTGGCGAAGAAGGCGGAGAAGGAAGCCAAGAAGGCACGCAAAGCTGAACGAGCAGCGAAGCGGGAAGCAAAAGCAGCCAAGAAGGCAGCGAAGGAAGCCAAGAAGGTGGTAGGCGATGGCAAGAAGCGGAAGCGGGACGACGAAGGGGAGAAGAGCGAAAAGAAACCAAAGAAGAAGAGTAAGGCATAGAGAGGTATGTTGTCCATGTCCGTCCCATCACTTGTGCCCTCTTCCGTTATACTGCTTCGTTTGCTGGGGAAAGGCGGGCGCACGTGGCGTTCCTTTTGTCATTGTTCAGGCGAATGGCGCGGTTGGGCGGGGCTTGCTTGCATGTACATGGTATCTTCCGAGACGGAGAGGTGGATGTGAACTGAGATGACGATGTGATGGGTTGAGATGTATACCCGAAATGTGCTAGGACATAACAATGCATTCCAAAAGTTCAAGCCGTCGTCCTTGTAGTATGGTGATCTATTTTTGTAGCGAGTATAACACCAAGTGGCTTGTCAAGTGCAGGATTTGCAGCGTTCTGGTCGGTAGTCGAGCGGTCCGCTGTGCTTCTCCTACTGCATTACATTAAAGACTGGACTTTGATCAGCTACGCACCCGCCCTTTGCGTCGTTGTTTCCTCCCCAGTCATAGAGCGCCAGGTCTCGCTGGTTATTCGTTCCCTCATTCCCTCAGATTCCGCGACCCCTACCCACCTCTCTCCCCTCTGCCAATCCCGCACTAACTCTCATTCTCGTTCCTCCGCGCCCGTCCTCCGCACCCTCTTCTTCCGCTTGCTCGCACCAAGCAGCTTGTTCGATGTCTTCTCCAGCTCCTGGTCCTCGACGCCCGCGTGGATGCTGCCTTCTTCTTCTTGGAAGACTTGCGTGATCAGTGCCAGCATGTCTTCGAGCTCGTCTTCGGTGAAGCGGGTGCCGGACTGGGAGGTGGTTAGTGGGTGGGTGGGATGGGAGGGGATGGGATGTGATGCTGGAGGATGGGGGAGTGGGGAGGGGGAGGGAAGGCGGGAAGGCGGGGAGAGGAATAAGATGGGAGAGAATAAGGCAAGGCAGATAGATGAATAGTACAGTAACGATTAGAATGACAAGAAAGTGGTGATTTAGGGAAGAAGAAGTAGGGCAAGAAGGAGGAGGGAGAATAGGGAGAAGATGATGCAAAGATACAAGAGGAAAGGAATAGACAAAGAAGAGACGGTGAGAACAGCCTTCACACATACCTCCTCAATAACAAGCTGCAGCTCAATCTGCGTCTGCGGCCGCAAATTATACAACATAAGATACTCGACCCGATTCAGCCGAAACTTGGGCGCCAGAACGCGATACAACGAGTGCTCGCCCTTGTACAGCGTCATCGGCCGCTCAGGATGCGCCTCGATCACCGTGTTCAGCGCATGATCCTGAGTCTGCGATTGCAGGTACGCAAGGCCGTCTTGAAGCACATCCCTGAACCCCTTGGGCTTCTGCCGACCCCGCCCCGTGCCGTCGGTCCCCTCGTACTCGGCGTCTTGCTCGCGGAGGTGCAGCAGCACTTCGTGGTTGGATAGCAGCGCTGACTGGGCGTTTTTGATCTTGTACCCCCGGTTAGCTACGCCCCGTTGAGGGGGGAGCGGGTAGTATTCGTCCTGGAGCATTTGTTTGCCGCCCATTGCTGTTGAGGCTGGAGGAGGGTGATATGGGAAGAGTGGGAGTGTCGAGGGATGGAGGATTTGGTAGGGGCGCAGATGTCGATACGTAAAGAAAAACGGGTTGATGGAGAATATGCAAAACGAGTGAATGGAAAGAATATGAACTTACACGCATGGTTGTGGGTGTTGAAAACTTGCAGTGATGTAATGTGCTACCTTCAACGGAGGTGAAAGCCGGTCAGATGAGGAATGACAGCAGCACGCGGGTGAGCCCTTTTCCGCACTTTACGTCTGCACAAAATCAGCGGTAAAAAGAAATTGATACAGATTCTGGTAGTCATAGGATTCTCTTTCCAATGACTGTACGCTGCATCTGAATGAGGCAACGCTAACCACTTTCAGTCTGTCCTTACGCCGAGCAGTGAAAGCAATAGAAAAGCAGCGAGGAACGGAAGCAATAAAGATTATCTCCGTCAAAAAGGCCCACTTACTCTGTAGATGCTGATATGATATTGGCTCTAGCAGCTTGCTTCTGGGATGTGAACTTGGCGGTCGAAGCGCAATGGGTTGTGGAATGTGGAAAGTCGTAGAGTGGGGCGAATGGTGAGCGAGGAAATTTTACACGAGGCGGCTTGGCGTGCTTCGATATGCTATTTGAGGGATATAGGATACGCATGTGCCCGGCGCATTCACTGATGATGCGAGTGAGCCAGCCCTGGGTTGGAATGCTCTGTGATGAGTAAGTGGGTACATTGCAGGTGCATTGATTCTGCCGCCCAGGTGTCAACCCAGACAGTGTTCTTCAGCCTAGCACGCAAGGTTTGGATCGCGGCTGCTGTGGAGGAAAATTGCAATGGTGCTAGAAAGTCTTTATCGAGGCCGCTAGTATACCTTGCCTCCGACTTGAATAGACATTCACACGCCATTGTTCGGGGTTCATGAATACCTGATCGTGCTACATAAAATCCAAGCTAACAGAATAGACAACGGCTTTGGATATGACACATTTTCGCCTGTTTCCTGGACATGAAGCTCAATTCGTATTTCGGCAGCCGCGGTGCCGAAAGATACTGCAGTGCGTCGCCGGTTAATGTACGACGATTTCGAGGTTACACGACTTTATCAATCAATATCGTGCTTCAACGACGCAGAACGTTGCTGCTAGGAAGACTGCTCGAGAACTAGAACAGAGATGGGCCTGACGGTAACACAAGGCTTCGAGAGATATGGCATATGGTACCGGGGAAGGTGGACTCCCACAACCACAGCCGCAGCCACAGCGGTTGCGGCAATAAAACCTCTACCAAGGATCGCGGGCATCTTTGACTCTGCGTACAAAGCCTTAGCGGGGTTGTCCCACATGTAGAAAGTCCTTCGTCGGCCGAAAAGTCGAGTCTAGTTAGAAAAGCCATCACAAACGGTACATAGAAGCGATGCTAGTGTAGCCGCATGATGTGCAGGTGAGGTGCAAACGCAGACTCCGATGTTGAGGACTGTTGCATTCGCCTGGAGTAGTAGAGTACCAGTCTTGGCAGACCTGTTCGTGAGGAGCCACGGCATACTCGGCAACACACGCTGCTTCTCCAACGCAGGAAAACCCTGCCGTCGACGCTTTCTTACAGCCACCACAAGTCAAACAGGCTCAATCTAACATCATCTATATCTCTTCCACCCATCTCCATGCGAGATCATGGCCAGCCGACCCTCGTAGATATGCCAATTTAGATGGACAGTTATGCGAGCTTCCGCGATCGTGAGAATGGTGAATGCGGTTGTGGGCAGGCCGCGTCTCGGCCAGCGGCATGCTAGCCTGAAGTTGCAGCGGTGAGCGCTAGGGGGCGCATATTTTATATTCCTGCGGTCCAGACTCGAATGGCCACGCGCTGATACCAATGGTTCAGGGAAGATGCAGTTTGCTTTGGGTTGGTCGCGCAGCCGGGACGCCCTGCTGGGCGGCCGTCCAACGTTGTCCGATATGCGCTACATACCGTCCACGGACACCAAAAGATAGCAATCTGGTTGCGGAAGATTGATTGTGTGATTGGGAGGGCGCTCTGCCGAGATATATGCACGTTGAGACGATGGCAGCCCAGGGTCAGGACTCAGTAATGATGGCGTAGCAGTAAATCTGACAAAAAGAGCCAGTGATACCAGAAAGACACACAGACGGACAACGCCACGGATAGAGGACCGCCCCGATACGGCGTCCTGCAGATGCCTGAAAGGGTGTTTCACCCTATGGAAAAGCCTCACCACCGCTGACGGGAAGCGGCGGGGCGGGAATGTTGCGTGAAAAACAGATGGAGGATCAAGCTGCGAGACATTGGCTAGGCGGACGGACTCCACGGCGACCACGCTGACGGTGCGGAGTCGCCAGCAGCAAACATCAGGCCACGCTCGGCGTTGTGAAGATGGAAGATGCGCGCAGCGTTGTCCTCGAATGAGGGCGAGGTAGGGTGAGGCTACAGTGCGTTCTAGACCGCGCTCCCCTGCCTGCGGGCCGAAATCCAGCGCTGCCATTGGCTAGAGGCGTCTACGGGCTCCTCTGCGGCACTCTCGTCCACAACGACACATCCACGTCCCCATGGTGCGTTTTCTTCAGTTCGCTGAGCTGCTTGCTGTCACTTTTTCCGCTGCGCCGTCGGGCTGAGATCGTCCATCGCGACTTCTGTTCTGAGCGTCCGCCTGTCACTCGCTTCGTCCGCTCCATTCACTTTCACCTGTGCACCACACAACTCCTCCCTTCCGCCCCGCCATCGTGAGTCTTGGCCGGGATTCCGCCCATCGACTCACTTGCCCTCTGCGCTGGCAGTGCGCGGAGCCTGTCTTTCACTTTGATATCTCAGCGGCCTGAACGCCATAAGCCACAGCCACTCTAGCACCCACACTTCTTTTTCCTACCACCTATCTACCTAGCTAGGAGCGTGGCCAGCCCGCATTCTTTTGGGGGAGGCTGCTGGGTATGTCTTCCTCCGAGATCGTCGATGGCAGCAGATCCGCAAACGATCTCCGTCTGGTCGGCGGGAAGGCTCACAGTGACGCTGCCACGCCATCCGCCTTCCCAGCATCCCCAGATGGCGGTCCCAGCGTTGCGTGTCCCAAAGCAGTGGATTTCTATGGACGTGCTCCCACGCCAGTAGACTCCTACCCGTCCCTTCTCGAATCTACCATCTCTCCGCCTTTCCCTCTGCCTGCAACCTCAGACTTTACCCTACCTACTCCAGAGTTTGAGACCCAGCCCGATCTTGGTCTCACTTTTGCAGGAATCGATGTCTCGCTCCCAACCCCGCCAATCGTAAAGGGAGCGCACAACCTTCGTCTTCCTTCGTTCGACATGCTAGGTATCGCTTCCCCGCACCCTGATCGCATTGCCCTTCGTTCCAACAACTCCTTCTCCTTGGGTGCCGGGCCTCTGTCAAAGCCTGAAGACCCTCTGCATGTTCTCAGCCCACCTTTGGCGCACCGAGAGCAGTGCACTGCTCAAGGCAGACATCCCATGGCAAGTCCAGCAGCACCCAAAGCACATATCAGACACCTTGTGCCCACGGTCACCCCTCCTACCGAGCCAGGAACTTTCAATTGGGGAACCTTTGTGAACGTCAAGACGGCTGGCGTTGGATCTCCACCAAGTTCTGATCCAGGCGTGTCGCCCAATATTCAAACAGCTGTAAACGCGACCTCACCGACACCAGCTATCATTGCAAACCCGCTTTCGGTGGCCGACCTCAGTGACGCACTTGATATGGCAGCTTGGGTGGAGCGGACGAAAGAAATCATTAGTAAGGTTTACTTATGACGAGGCCATGGCCGCCTGGCTGACGATCGATAGCTTCCGAATGTCATTCGCTGAACCTCAATTCGATCAAAGTTCTTTCCCATGCGCTCCCCTGCCCTTCGATGACAGGCCATCTCTTTGGTCAGATGGTTGCTGCGATTCACGAGAGGTCAGCATTACCTACGGCCTGGGTCAATGTCTTTCACGCTGTTCCAGGCCGTTTCACCCTCTCGGACTTGCCTAAATCTCCGCCCTCTACACCTGGACCAGCCGTTGGAGGAGACGAGTACTTTACCAGCAAGATCTTCGATAGTGCTGTAGCTGTCCCTGATTATCAGCTCGAGTCGAAGCTCCTGCCTCCCTCTCCACGGCCAGTCGTCCCACCTGGCAGTGTAAATGTCTCTTTGGTGGAACGCTACATCCCTCCCACCAACGTCAACGAGTTTGCAGAAATGTTCCAGATGAAAGGTCGCTCGCTGCTCTACGACCGACTTGTTGAGCTGTCACCCAAGAATGGCCTTCTCCTGTTCATCTATCCCACGCGGACTGGTGCTCGAACTTTCGTAAACAGATATCTGGGGCCGGTCCTGGACCCGCTGCTGCGCTCGATTACGGTGGTACACGACCTCTCTTCCGACCTTGGGAAAAACTTGGGGCAGATGGCCGCTGTGGAACATCTTGCCGAATATGATGCCTTACATGCCGACTTGGAGAAGTTCTGTGGCAAACTTAGCGAGAGTAGCGCCACCCTGTCAGCATCTTTGGAAAGACGACCCACATACAGCATAATCCATGCTTCAAAAGAAGAGACTGTTTTAGACAGGAACGTTTGGGCGAGCGACTGGTGGATCAAGCAAGAGAAGCCCCGCGTGCGAGAAGTCGTGACCAAGTACTTCCGGAAGAAGCTGCCAGGCTCGGAATTGACGACGTCTACCCTAATACAGGACGTTCTGGAAGGAGTCGCACATAGGGAGTATCCGCTAGCCGGTGGACCACCTCCAGTCGAAGTCGGTGTCTTTGTCATCAAGAGATCGTCATGATCGATGAGTGGTCTTCGTGTTGTGGAAGAAGCGGCAATAATGTATGCACGAGGCAACGAATCTTGAGACCTGCGCGAAGCAGCATGGCGTTGTATGGAAGTATATGGGAGCAGTGCATAGCTAATACCCTTGTAGCATCGGATGGCGTTCTGCATACACGAGGCTCAGTGTCGTAAGAAAAGAGTAATAATGTTGCGCATCAATACCACTCATTGTTAAGAAATGCTTACTATGCGCCAACGATGCGACCCCGAAAATGTTCATGTGAGATCTTCTCTCCATCTGTACCTTACATATTCCCTCAAGCCGAAGACAGATCTCGCCGACTCATCAGATAGATTCCATACAACTAATCATACACGTCTTCCTGCACATCTCAAGGCTTCAACAACGGCGCCTCCAAGAACCCGAGATGCTCTACAACTCCCTGCGCAGCCCCAACACCGCCATCTAGATTCACTGCACCGATCACCGCTTCAAAGGTCTCGGCCATCATATCCTTGCTCACAAACCCCGTGCCGGGATTCACCATGATGCATCTATCCAGCCCGAGACTCACGCCTCTCTTGTTGAGCGCGTTCCGGGTTAGTAGCCGCTGTTTCAGGTAGTCGAAATTTACTGACGCTGGGTTGGGATGTGTTAGCTTCTTATATCCATCAAACCTCCTGAACAGATCGTAGCTGCCCTAGCTTAAGGGTCGGTCAAAGAGCACATATGAGGCAAAGCGAGAGAGAAGGAAAGTTACCCGTAGCCCTCCTTCTCACCCACAGCGAATTCACAATGAAATCGAACACAATGTCCCCATGGCTCGCTAGCTTCTTATTGAGCGGCACATTGAGGATCTGGCCGTCGAATAGGACTGGTGCGCCGGTGCTCACCATCGAGCCTTGCATTTGCAGCGCTTCGAGGATGAGGTGCTTGTTTGTGAATGTGTAGGCTAGTATGCGTTCGCATTCGCTGACTTTGGCGTCTGCGGTCGAGAGGTTGGGAAGGCCGGGCATTTTGGGGATGAGATGACGGGATGGGACGTTGGGATGTTGGGCCGGTGGTGGAGTGGTGTGTGCGGTGAGTGGTGGGAGGTTTGGGTTGGTGGGTGGAAATGGCTGTTCTCTGTTCTCTGGTAAGATTTATATGCAGTGAAAGAGACAAAGGGTGTCGGGCTGTCCGAGGTTGATGTTCTTGTCACGAGGACACGCAAGGCTGTGTGAGGCTGGTGCCTGGTGTGCATTGAAACTGTGCCGCACAAGCCACGAGTGTATCTTTCAGTTTCGACCAATCGGTCAGAGTCACACGACATTGGAGATCAGACACATCGAGTCAAGAAAGATAGAGCATGGAGGTTCGATTGATATTCTGGTTTTCCGTGGGGTGACTCCTCCAGAAGCTTTCAGCGTGGAGCTGTCCTGACTGACAGATGTTTCCTGTCACATTCGTTCCTCATAACATCCAGGTCTATTTCGCCCACCAATACTAGTTAGGCAATGCTTGCCTCAAGGTATCCAGACTCGCAAGCGATTCGGTCGGCTGGATCTCTAGCTCTTTCTGCTTTCCCTGCCGTTTGGCCTCTTGCTTCCTCTTCCTATTCACCAACTTCTCTGCCCGTCGCTTTTCGACCCTCTGTAGCTTCTTCTTTGCCTGCCACAATCTGAGCCTCAAGAATTTGGTAAGTCCTAGGCGCCTCATAGCCGTTTCAGCAGCCGCAGTTCCGCCGTCCAGATCAACAGCACCAATGAGAGCCTTGAGAGTCGTCGCCATAGCTTTCCCAGGAGAGAGAACGGGAGAATCTGACTTGGCGATCATGTCTTTGAGTCCCGCCTCCACGCCCTTTCTGTACACCTCCTTGCTTTCCAGTATCTGCTTTTGAAGCTGCTCGGTAGAACGGTATGCTACAAGAGATGTTAATCTGTGCTGCGCCAGTGAATGGGGATTCGTCGTACCAGTTGCAAGATCTCCAGTCCATTTGGTACTGATGATGGCATTCACGACTTTGTCTCCATGAGTTGCGAGTCGCGCGTTCGAGGGATCGACTGATTCATTCGTCTGCAAGGCTTCGAAGCAGAGACCTTCGTCTGTGAACTTGTAGGCCAACACTCGCTCGCATTTTTCGACAATGTCTTTGGATGGTGTTGTGTGAGACGACATTTGGAGTGGGCGGTGAGTCTGGGTGAGGCGAATGGGGGAAGGAAGGGCGAGAAGGGAGAGAAGTATTTCGATTTTGTGTGTGGAAGTGCGACAATCGCGACCGCACAGATCTCGCTCGGTGCCTGCTACGTGCTTGGCGGTCTGCCCACAGAATTCAATTATTAAGAGCTCGGAGCGTGTCACACGGCTCATTTCAGGTACGTAAGTATCGCGCAATCACGTGTTGGCGTGGCTGATGATTCCAAGGCTGCCGAGGAGGAGCAGCCCTAGGAGATATGTTGGCAGTCCTGTCCTGTGCTCACGGTTCTCACTCCGGCTGATCATGCGAATATATGTGAGTGGGCACCAAAATCATTGCACAGGTCACTAGTTCCTAGCCCTAGCCCTATCTCTCTTCCCTTCTCTGCTGGGAACTCTGAATCCCAAGTGGCGCACGACAGCTTTAGCCGCTTTGATTCCTCCATCTAGATGAACCGCTCCAATCAATGCTTCAAATGTCGATGCTACCATCCCAACAGTCACAGGCTTGTCTCGTTGTGTTGGACCCTTGAGGATACACTTGTCAATACCTAATTCCACACCTCTTCCGTAGAGCGCATTGTTCGTCAGTACGGTGTTCTTAACGACATGGAAAGGCTTTTCTAACTTCCGCATCAGTAGCCATTATGCAAGATTCAACATAGTAAATGCTACAACTTACTAGTCGACCGATTGCGAACCCATTTCGTGCTCAATATGTAGTCAAAGATAATGTCTCCATGATGCGCCAGTTGCTTGTTATTGGGGATCTTGAGCCACTCGTCGGAGAAGTATACTCGCGCTCCAGCATCGCTCTGTAATGCTTCCAGACAGACACGTTTGTTGATGAACTTGTAGTTCAGAATCTCTTCGCATTTTTCGATTTTCACCGCTGGGCTAGGGTGAGGAATGGGCCCTGTGTGTACGATGGTACGGCTTCGGGTGGTTGCAAAGCTTTGTGAGTTTCGTAATATAGATTTAAGCATCGTGTATGTGTCAGCTGGGTGCACTGTGACCTGCTGCTGAGTCTCTATAGACATCTGTTCTTATGCCTGGAGGAGAAGACAAATACAATGACAAACAGCATGAGACAAGGCCAGAAACTTCTTGGTTCTCATATGAAAGCAAATGAACATGATTAGGTACGAGCAATATTGGCCTGCAAACTTCACAATCTATACATCAACACATTGCTAAGATATTCTCTTGATACTGTGATCGGTAACTATCACAACCATTCTAAATTTGACCATGAAACAATGAAGAATGGACTAGAAGGCTGACTATTCCTAGTACTGATAACCCGACCACAAATAACTCAACGCGCCCAAATTTAGGCTCAACTTCACAGGACTCTCCAGAATATTGATACAAGTATTCCCATCCCGTCCGTTTCCAATGTTCGGATTCTTACAATCTGGCCTCAAGGACTTTTTGAAGTCGCACGTATGGCCGAAAGGTATAGTTGCCGAATCCTCATAGCAGGGTGCGTTGCTCAAGTATACTCCAGGAACTTCGAATATATGATAGAGAGGGACTGGCTGACGAGAGGTTGCTTTGTAGAGCTGGATGCGTCTTCATACGAACTTACCAGAACATATCTGCAAGGTCCACTTTGTGGAGGGAAGCGACGAATTATTTGCACTACATGTGGAAGCCTATCTGATCACCGTAGTTGAGATGTTTCACAATCGTTACACTACGAAAGCCACCCTGACCTTTGTGTCCCACATCGCGGAGCTGCGGCTCTAGGGGCTTGCAGCCACCCTTACAACTCTCATTTTTGTAGATGGCACAAAGAGTAGAGTTTCGTTTGTGAGAGCTTTAGATTGAAGTGTTGCTTCTTGAGTTCTCGCTCTTTGGGTGTCTTGTAGACAGCAAACGTTTGAATCTGAATGTCCACTGTCAGAGCACCACAGGCACATTAGGGATACAATGCCGCGTCCGGCGATCCATTAAATGAGTGACTGTCTCCTCTCAGTACTACCAAGAAACGCCGTAATCATGAAAACCTGTTCTTCCCTTGAAATCTCCCTCCCAAGAATGAGTTATGTACCAAATCCGTTTGCAAACAAGCCCCGCGAAGACCTCTTCGAACAACCTTCCACTCAATTGTTGTAGCAAATCCATTTGTAACTGATCCCCGTGGAATCATCGGAGATAGACTCCGGGCTGGGGACCGAGTTGTAGCAGGAGCTCATGTCGGGAGTGGTACCATTATGGTTTGCGATACTGACACCCTCACAGCCCGGCTTGAAGAAGACATTGAATTCGCATGTGACACTGGAAGGTATAGTGCCCTGGGAAAATCCCTTGAAGCTAGAGAATTTACCACCTGGCAGCTCCAAGGGATCGGAGGAGGTCTGGCATGTGTTCGCAGGAATATTCGTCACCTCCAGCTTTCCTGCACCGACGCCGGTATCCACACAGCCAGGAAAAATGTAGAGTAGGGCTTTTCCCTGGGGAAAACCGGCCTGTCGCTTGTCGATAATGGTGGCCGAGGTGAGGGTGGTGAGTATAGCCAAGAGGCCAGTCTGAATGAAGAGTCAGCATTGTATTGATCGGGAAGATAAACTGGTAATACCATAGCGGTAAATCTCATGATGAGTTCTGTCTTGCGAGCTTTTCTTGAGCCTGGCTGTTGGTATTCAATCAGTTATCCGTTTGCTGGAATTGCATGTTGATTACGCATTGTTGGGATTATATATCTGGGGATCTCAATTGCCACTTAGGCAATTGATCAGGTTAAGACATCGATTGGCACTGGTCCTGACAGCCCACTTTCCTTAAATGTCTGGCTTCTTAAACCTCCAGTGACTCCAGAACTCTTGTACACTGGTTGAGCCTCCTCGGACGACCAACTAATCGTGAGTTTTGGTGCTCATCTGTGATGCGGCCAATACTGATGGCTTGCTGGCTAAGAAGGTGGCAAGACTAAGCCGGTTAACTCGATAGGCCAAGACTGGTGATGTTCGGAAATGGCTTTTGTTCCTGATGTTATTACGTTTTGTATCTCTGCAGCGAGTAGTCTAGCTTTGTGTTACTCGCAACTACGGTAGTGCTCAGAACTAGCTAGTGTGGTACTCGTAAACACCAGCCTCGGTCTCAGTACGTGAAACAGTCGAAAGCTTAGAGGATTTTCTGGCGCTGAGTGGCTTTATTAACGTGGCCAAATTGACTTTACACCTGAGACGGAAGCACAAGCTACGAGCAATCGGGAATATCTGAAGAGTTCCTAGGTAGGAACAAACCGAGAAGTCATGATTCCCAGGACACTGCAAATATTCGTCTTTGTTGCTCAGTCATGTCCATCTGAGCCATTCTTCTGTTCGATTAGAATCTCACTCTGGGCTATTCTCTCAGGAGGAACTGGATGGCAGTATCTACAAATTTGCAGTCATGCGAGCGCTGCGACAAGATTCGAAGATGAGATTTTTATGGCTATACTGCACGATTTGTAGGCTTAGAGCAAGGATCTGAGAGCGCCCGCTCGTATGCCAAGTCAGCAAAAGTGGCGTACATGACTAGCGGGGTGGTCACCTATGAAGCCTGCTTCAGCCAGAACGATCTGCGCAGTGTACTGTAGATATCATAGGACTACTATAAACAACTTTCATGAGATAGGTATTTCAATCGTAAACACCTCACGATGGAGGGGGCCAATACAGGGTGCAGTGGCGGACGGCAGGGCAGCTGAGTTCCTAGTTGTTCTCATTTTGGAAAGAGAGATAAATGAAACCGAATGGCAAGTATTTCCTGCTCAACGTGCATGTGAGCAGCTGCTAGTTGTCCCGATGCTCCAACTTGATCGAAAGAGAGCACATACTTGGACGTGAAGGTGTGGTACGCATAAAGTCGAGCATTAGTGGGGGCCTAAATATAGCTTGAGCTAGTCGTGGTTGGCTAGCCTAAAAATTTGACCTTCGTTATTGACCTACCAGAATAGGCCTGCCCGAGATAACGATCTCACGTTCACCAACTCTCCTTACTGTAACAGTGACCTATGGCTTTTCTATGCGACTCATGTCTGGCAGAGGTCGCCCATCAAGCATTTCGACATAGGCCGACTACGCCTCAACAATGCGTCTCCCGTGTTCGTTTATCTCGACAAACTCATCCTGCGGGTCACGATCTCACTCAAATTAGCACGCGATGGAGCCCCTGCATGTTCGGGCGTTAAAAAATGTGCTTACTCCCAGGGGCGGCTGACGGGGCGGCTGACAGGTCTGCTTGGGTACTTTGTATGTTTCTCCATGATTGGACGGCTAATATACAAGAGTCGCGATCATCCATGAACGTACCCTCAACGCTGCCGAACACTAGCCAACTGTGTCCTGACAGACTCGAACACACTTTCAATCACTTGTGATAACGATTCCCCGACTCGCTACTCCCAGTTCTCTATGCAATCATGACTGCAGATTCGCTGCTTATTTTGGCATCCGAGGCAGACCACCGGGTGCTAGTGTTCATTGAAGATCCAAGACTCCTTGGTATCTGAAACATTTAGAGGATTCAATCCCCACTAGTTCTTTCGTATCCCCCAGATCCTTAATGTTCCTTCCCGCGTCGTATCCCAATGCCTCGTCTTAGTGCTTTCTCTTAGTCTTCGTCAGGCCATCCGCCATGAGTCTCACAGGCACGTACCATGTATATCTCGGTTTCTGGACAAATTGGTCGTTTGGAAAGGTGGGAGGGGCCACACTCACACTCACTCAGCGAGATGGAGGTCTCTTGATCGCATTCATCGCCATTTTTGTTGGTGGTGCAGGCAAGAGTTTTTGGAGAATTGCCTGCTTCATACTCCACCGCATGCTCTCTTCACCACGACCAGAAGATGGCATATATCACCAGACTCAAGCCATATTAAGGAATAGCGACACCGCACAAGATGCTGCTTGGAGCCTAGGACAAGTGATATGGGCATGGCGGGTCCCAGCGAGATTTCGAAAGCCGTTTCCGCGATTGTTCGCAATCATCACCCTGGCGCTGGTCATCTCTGTGTCCTTCGGCGTCGCTGGCGTGTTCTCATCGCATATCACCACCGACACAGCGAACGAGGTGCTATTGACCGGTGCTAATTGCGGTCCACTGAAAGGCGACGACCCAGCAGTCTCCCAAGAAGCCTATCTTACCCTTTTCGAACCTTTACAGTCTAAACGGGTTAACTTATACTCGGATTATGCCCTCCGATGTTATAGTGGAGATCTCTCACAAGACGATGAGGACTGCAACCCATACATCCAGGCCAAGTTGAAGACCACGGTGGATGCCAACGCAAGCTGTCCATTCTCTAGCAATATATGCAAGCTGCAGACGGGAAATCTCATCGTCGACACTGGTCTTCTCGACAGTCACACGGATCTTGGAATCAATGCTCCAAAGGAGAACCGCTTTCAGATGCGCTTTGTGCATCAATGCGCGCCTATTGTCACGGAGGGCTTTAGTGCGCCCTTCAAGGCCAACGATACCGATGAAGAGACCATGCGATACTACTACGGTGACCTCCTTTTGGACGACGGAGGAGTGAATTACACGCAAGAAATGCCAATGTTAGACTCGACATTCGACATATATAACGAATCGACGTACCGACCAGTCAGATCCAGGCCCAGGGCAGACTATGGCATCAAGTAAGTTACATGTATCACAAACTATGATCAGTTTGCTTATCGTCATATAGCGTTCTGAAGGCTTATAGCGGAAGCCCGGACTTTGCGGAGACATTTTCGATGTTCACCCCTATTCAAGAGCTGCACCGGGATGACGCCGACGTCATGCTCTTCTTTCTTTCAGCTCCGGATATCAGCTTCTTGAATGTAACAGACGATCCATGGTTCTCTGCGCACCGTGAAGGCCGTCCCATTGCATCCGATTACCACGATGGAACGCAACGAACCTACTTGACAGACGAGCCAGCTGCAGTGTTAGGCTGCACTATGCAATTACAATTCTGCAACGCCAACCTCCCTGAAGGCTCGCGCTGTTCGACGCTTACGGGAGGCTTTGACGACCGTGTCGACATCACTGAGATCTATCAGACTCCGTCACAAAAGACCATGTTTCGGTGGGCTGCAGATGTCTTCCAACTCGGATTCTTTTCAATCTCCGGGATTGTGGATAACATGGGCGTCGCTGCTCTAACAGCTCGACAAGGTCTTAACACAAACCGCCAAGGTCCGCTTCCTAGTAATCAATGGCAGCTGGAAGTGGAGCAGTGGGTCGGAGCGAGTCTTGCTTCTATCCAAGGCACATTTGTGGAGATGGGTAATGGTCCGACACCAACATATCAGCAATTCCGCAAAGCGCCGAACGAGACGGAGCAGGAAACGATCTGTAAGAGCATTGTCAGTGACCAGCTTCTTTTATGCTATCCTCTACCTACTAACATATCTCACAGAAAATAGTGACTACGAAATACTCCTCCTTCTCCGTCCTCGGCATCTCTCTGATCCTCATCATCGGCGGTCTCATTATGATCCTCGACTTTTCGCTCGAAGCGTTGGTGGACTCCGTACAAGCCTGTCTCAATCGAAGGGCCCAAAAGAAGAACAAATCCACCTCGTTTGGCACGTATAAACGCCTAGAGTGGGAAGCCAACGCGACATTGCAACTACAACGACTCGCTCATGAGCATATTCGAGTAGGAACATGGAAGAACGCGGCTTGGTCGCATCCGGTAACAGAAAGGGGAGAGAAGCTTGCCGTGATTGACGCACGGGATGGAGAGCGGCCCATCTACATCCCACCACATGACTGGCAGGGCATGCATTCGAGCGACAGCACAGCGACGGACTCGAAAGATGGTACGAGTTGGGGCGCTGAGAAGGACAGTGTCAGGCAAGCTTTCGAAGAAGGCTTGCGGAAGGGTGAAGAGCTTGTCAGAGAGTTGGAGCAACAAGAGTTGAGGAGATCCGCAACATTCGATTCAATGGACGAGATTGTGAAGAAAGGTGTGAAGAGGACGGATACGAGTGCTACGCTCGTTGGCGAGATTACGAATGATAAACAGGAGAGCGAGAAAGTACCGGATGTTCCAGCAATACCTGGGGGAGACTGGGATGTGCAGACTCCGACCTCGGAAACAATGAGGGTCGGTGACGATGTTGACAAGAAGGCTACATGAGCTTGTGATGATCTTTATTGTATTATACCGTGTTCGATATCCCAGGCCTCTGCCAAATTTTTGAAATACTTTCTGTACATTGCGGCTCTGTCACCTGAACATACTGCAATATATACTTCGTGTCTGTGCGATTAGCCCTTTGAAACATTCACATCTTCCCCTTCCTCTGCTCCACCCTGACCCACATATCCTCCCAAAACCCCACGCCCCCCTTCACCACAAACGTGCCCTTGCCTCTTCCTTCTCCGCCCAGTTCTGGCTTGAACTTCCTGAAGAACTGTAATGGCGCCTTATACAACTCCATCATTGCGATGTCTTTGCCTAGACATACCCTCGCGCCATATCCGAAAACCATGCTATACTTTGTGTACTCGGCGGCTTTGGCTGGATCGTCGAGCCAGCGCTCAGGTCGGAAGTCACAGGCGTCCGGACCGTAGAGGGAAGTATCGCGATGCACGAGCCAGGGATTGCAGGTAATCTCCGTGCCAGGAGGCGCATATTTGGAATCGTAGGAGAAGCCAGAGGGACCGACCACGCGGGGAAAGATATTAGGTGCAGACGGGCAGAGACTATTATTGCATTAGCTACAACCCAATAACGAGTCCCAGAAAACCAAGAAATGAATACTTACCGCATACTCTCCCTCACCACCGCCATATAATACGGACAATGCGCAACAACCTCATCATACTTCGGCATATCACTCAACTTCCCCTCCCTCTCCACCCTCCCAATCTCCTCCATCAACCTCCCATACACCCCCTCATCCCTCATAACATAAAACATAATCGCCTGAAACGCCGTCCCCGTCGTATCCGCGCCCGCAAGCAACACCAGCAAGATCTCCGCCTTAACATACTCCATATCCAACCCCTTCCCCTCCTCATCCCGCGCATCCAAAAACGTCTGCAGCAGATCCACCCGCGCCGGCTTCTTGCCCTGCGCCTGCAACTCCTCGAGCTCCGCCAGCCGCGTCGCGATCAGCTTGTCGCGGAACCGCATTAGCATGCCGATACCGCTGTCGTCCTCGGGCTTGGCCACGAGGTACTTTTCGCCGAGCCAGGTGGCTTTGATCCAGTGCGTGAAGGGCCACAGGCGCGCCATGAGGCCGAAGGGGAGCAGGCCGTCGTGGAAACCGCGGATTAGGCCGCCGACGTCTGAGCCTGAGGGTATGAAGCCGAAGGGCGCTCCAAAACCGATTTCGCTAATTATGTCATAGGCCATGTAGACTGCCTGTGGGTTTGTGTTAGCAAGGACTTTGGGGATGGGAGGGAGGAAGGAATGGGACGAGGGAATGGAAGGGAGACTTCAGGTGGGGGACGTACCCAGGGCGCGAAATCAAACCACTGGCCCTCTCCAAACTCATCCTCGATCCTTGTCAGCCATTCGTCAATGCGGTAGTCGACGAGTGGTTCCATCTTCTTGATATTACTGAACGCGTACGGCCCCGCTGCGATCTTGCGGAAATGCGCGTGGATCTTGTGGTCCTGCATATTGAACAGACTCTCCGTCTTGCCAAAGCTGCCGGTGATGTAGTGGTTGCTCTTATTCGCATTGCGGTTGTAGACTTCTGGGAGTTTCGTCGCATCGGAGACGAGTAGGAGGGTGGGAGTGATGCGTAAGACCGGTCCGTATTTTTGGTGCAGTGCAAGTTCGAGCTCGCATTCATCTGCTTTGATGTTGTGGTATGCGATCCAGAGGCGAGTTACAGAGGCCCAGAATGGACCTGGGAAATGGCGCAGAGGGTGGAAGAAGCGGTAGTATATTATCTGGTACAGGATGCGGATGGCGATGTACGCGACGAAGGCTAGAAGGATGCTGAGGGGAGTTATGAAGGAGAGGATGTGTGTTGTAGATCGAGGCTCAGTTGCTCTTGAAGACATAGTGAAGGACTACGTGCGGTACGAGGCAACGTGGTTAGAAAGAAAGGTACGGCAATGGGAGATAGAATCTATATGAAGGTACAGAAGAAGAGAAGCGCTTATGGATGCTACTAGCATGCCATGCGCATCAAGAACATCTCCGTTCCTCCGTTCCTCCGTTTCGCAGTCCTGAGCTGGTCACTTGCCTAGGCATGTTTGCAATGATGTAGTTGCAGAGTTTCGTGTGCTATGGCAGGGACTTGCGACAATCCTGGTCAAAGGCTAAACTAAAGTGTGGGGTACAGAGAGAACCACATGGGAAACGTTTCCCAGAGCTTTAGGCTAGACTGAACGAGGAAAGGCTGCTGGCGATCGACAAACTGAGGGGAGTTGTCGAGTAGGGTTCGAAAAAACGATAAGGAGGCGATGCCCCAAACATGCGAGGTCGCGGTCTCCCAGTCCGCTCCGGGGACTAGAGGACGATCATAGATACTGTACTGTGCAGGGTGGACTGTGGCTATGCTTGAACAGATGAGTCATCCATTACAACCATCCTCTTGACAAAGGGCTCCGATTCTTCAAAAGGGCGCACATCTCTCAGTTCCTTACATCGACACCCATGATGATACACAAGACGCCTATAGAGGAGATGGTTCGGTCTCTGACATGCGCCGGACGATCTTGACGTACCCTCGTCCGGCTGGTGACAAAATCTAAGTCTTCGCCAATTATGCCTTTCCATGCCAACTGACAAACTTGTCCACAACGAACTCTTCGAGCCCCCACTTGGCGTTCTGTCTTCCAAAGCCGCTTCCTTTGACGCCACCTTGGCTTGCAGTTGGGCTCGTGTACACTGAGATCGAGTTGACATGCACTTGTCCGTACTCCAACTCTTTTGCCATCTTTAGTGCACGCTCCATGTTCGTGCTCCAGATTGTTGCGTTCAAGCCATATGCCGAACGATTCGCAAGGGCAATGGCAGCGTCGTCGTTGTCGACCACGTATAGAGATGCCGATGGCCCGAAGGTCTCCTCATCTACGATGCGCGAGTGCTCTGGCTGAAGTACGATAGTTGGGCGTAGAGTAAGAGGTTTCGACGGATCGACACCGCCCACGAGAAACTCCTCGCCCTTGGCTTTGGCATCATTGAGAACGTCCACTGCGTGCTGAGCTATACTCTCTGATACGGCAGCCCCCGAATGACTGTCCATACCCTTCATTGCCTCAACGATGAGCCTTCGGAATTTTTCGGCAACACCTGTGTGTACAATAATTCGTTCGGTTGAAAAACATATCTGGCCATGGTTCAAGACAGCGCCCAAAGCACACAGTTTCGCTGCCTCCTCTAGGTTCGCATCATCCAGGACTACCGCGGGTCCTTTACCTCCGAGCTCCATCAAGATGGGCTTCAAGTGTTTGGCAGCCACTTGACCGATGATTCGTCCGACAGCAGCTGACCCGATGAACTCAACTTTGCGAATAGCCTCGTGAGCTATTATAGCTTCTGTAATTTCGGCAGCACCCTCTCTCCTCGATTGAATCTGATTGAGAACACCGGGGGGCGCTCCGGCTTCCGTGAAAGCTTCCGTAATAGCGAAGTGGGTCCGGGGCGAGAGTTCGCTCGCTTTGAAGACGACTGTACATCCAGCAGCAATTGCGCTGGCAACGCCTCTTGTGGCGAGAATCAAAGCTGCATTCCAAGGTGCGATACAGAGTACTGGTCCGACAGGTTGTTTGAAAACAAAGCCCATGGTGTTCGGCTTCTCAATTGGTGGGATGACACCTGTGAGGCTCGATATGCATGCAGCGATCTCTTTTAGGTATCGGACTGCTAGGTCGACATTCTGTCGGGCCCAAGCCTCATCGCAGGATGTCTCATCTATCTGAAGTTTGACGAGCTTGTCGGCGTTGGCTTCATAGCGTGCTGCGACACGTAAGATGAGATCGCGACGGGTAACGTGTGATGCTACTTTCCAGGACTTGAAGGCTACCTTGGCGGACTCAACAGCTGATATCGCTTGAGAAGTCGAGGCAGAGCTGGCATAGTGGACCACCCTGTTTTGGATGGCGTTCGTGACGGGGAAGTTGTTGCTCGCGTCAGTGGAAACGGCTTCGCCATTACACCAGAGCGGTACCACATAGTCGGGTTCTGAGAACATGTTCAATTTCGATTTTACTGCAATGATTGTTCTTGATTTTTGAACATGAGGGAGCCCCACAGCATTGAGTGTGAGGGTAGATTTGCTGTTGCCGCGGAGAGCTGTCAAGGCCGGAGGTACGACAGCGATGTCCGGACCGGAGCATGATTGGAGAGAGCATGCGCTTCATGTTCAGATGGCGTCAGCGATACTAACATGCCGCATGGAGCTGGCCTTGTGTGGGCACTGTGGAGGTCGCTGCCGGCAATTGCACGGGTGGCATCCATGTGTGGCTGAGAACTGTCACGTGTACCTATGCACCGCCTCATCAATCCACCCATGGATCCCTTTCCTCAGCCCTTCAGCCCTCCACCATCGTGGCTGTCCACCAGCACGGCCAGGCCCGTGTGACGCCTGGCTGTTGGCTGGCAAGGGCGTAGACTCACGTCGACTCATCGATGCGCTCCATCTGGCGGATACAAAAACCTGTCTCAATACTAACTGACCCCAATTCGACTGACTACAGCTAGACTGCCTGCACAGCTCCTTTCAGGTCCTCTTGACTGAGTGTACTACCTATTAATCCCCCTCGTTGTCCTCGACTGAACATCCCCCCTTCACTGGCAGTCTACGATGCCTCTCGACTGGAATACTTCCGAGTCTGCTATGGACTACGCCGATCGCCCTAACAACCAGCCCTTCCTTGACCTCCGTTCTGCCCGCAGAGCACGAAACAGGGCCCGTGCCAATTTGGAGAAGTACAATCACTTCCGCCGCCCAGGCCTTACACGCGGGGACATACCCAGCTTTGAAGGCCCGCAGCAGTCGCACTATCTACCCATCTGCTACCTCCCAGGGTGTCCTACGAGTGGCACTGCCGACGGCTGCTGGCTGAATGTGTTCCCCGCAGACCTCTCAACTGCGCCGATTGCAAAATTCACAAAAAGGGAGGCATATCAGGATGCCCAGCTGTGGCCTCGGCCGCCTACCTACCATCGCTCTGGTGGCCGCCGGAGAGGGGCCAATATGAAAAGCAAGCAAAAATCTATCAAGGATATGGTAGGCGAAGAGCTGAGGGCTAGAGAATGGTACGATGATATCGAGTCCTTCAAGTGCCAAGAGGAGGTGCTGAGAGACATGACCATGTTCGCTCGGTACTGTTGTTTTCGGCAGCATGCGGACTGGTTCGAAAGCGAAGAGGACGATTTGAGGGACGGTCCGGGAGACCCAACACACGAAGAATACCCAAATGCTCCCGTGGAAACGGACAATGAGAAGGATGAAGGGTATTGCAGTTCTGCAGAAGACGAAGCCTCAAATGGAACCACAACAGGTAGCCCCTCGGGTACACAGCCTGCCGCCGGCACTGAAGAGCGAGATGCGCAGACTCCCGACACTAGCGCAGCTACATCTGCAGACCACACCATCGTGTCAGACACATCCTGGTATTGGCACCGCAACTTTGCAGGGGGTTGGTATCGCGCAAGATACAGCCGCTGTTGTTGGTATACTTGCGCCTGTACCCACAAATGGTACGACCCACACTTCAGCAATGGCGAGTCCTGGGACAACGAGCCCAGGGCTACTTTCTCTCTGGGCGAGTGGCTTCATGAAAAGTTAGAGCACGCGTACGAGTCAACTGAACCAACAATGCGGACGGAAGCTCTGTCGGACTCTCTCAGTGATGATGACGACTTCCAAGCGGTTTGGGGATCAGAATATTCCGGCCAATTGCGCCAAGATGCTGGGAACGAAGTGAATGATTGGGACATGCTTTCT
Organism: Lophiostoma macrostomum CBS 122681; assembly: GCA_010405375.1. Classification (NCBI taxonomy): domain Eukaryota; kingdom Fungi; phylum Ascomycota; class Dothideomycetes; order Pleosporales; family Lophiostomataceae; genus Lophiostoma; species Lophiostoma macrostomum. The sequence goes on along the minus strand of MU004360.1, from coordinate 105,437 downwards.
GACATTTCAGACGCATGGACAGAAGTTTGAGAGACTGTGGCAGACACATGCAGCATGGGTTAGTGATGCCTGGGCCTACTACAGGGGTGTCAGATGAGGTTGGAGATCACAAAGCCATACATACTCACTTAGCAGGCAGCGAATGGTATCAGAAAGAGCGCATAGGTTCGTGGCAGCCCGATGGCCTTTTCCTCGCAGTCCGATATTCGATATCACCTCATACCACGGTGATGATGACTACGATGTCATTGTCACCGATTACGTTACAGATCAGATATACCAAGAAACTGTAGTAATAGGTATTCGACCGTCATACCAGAGACACTCTATAGATTGGATGCCACTAACATCTCGCCTGGAATACTCAACCATGTTCTCGTACAACACTAACGTGCCACCCAGTCTCTCAATGTCTCAGTCCTCAAGCCCGACTTCCGATCTGCTCCACTATATATATTTCAACACCTCATTAAGTTGGCCTGCAACGCGTGCAAGGAGCGGGAAACGAATGCTAACCCGGAAAATGAATGCAATGGTGATGAGTAGCATGTCCAGAACAGATGTTCGTTCTCGAAACAGCGCAGTGTCTTATGATTGAGACTCGATTCTGGCAGAGTCTGTGCGACCACGGTACGCCGCGACCGGGATGCTGCGCCATTCATTACCACGAAGGTCTTTGAGTGCATCACACATAACCTCCTCAGCTCCGATACGCTAAAGCCAAGATGGTTTTCTGCTTCCTTGCGTGCTGTTCGAGCATGTATAGCTATGGCCATGTGCCGCATCCTCTTCTTTCTTATCTCTCAACTCTCCACCGATAGCGTTGTTCGCTCATCAAAACCTTAATGATGAGTGCTATCCATGGCTCTCCAAACTCCGTCCATGGTTCTCGTCTGTCGCACAACCTGTTATTTCGCCTCTTCATCTCCGGTGAAGCCAGCTATCGTTGACTTTTACATCCCATTGGATCGTCCGCACAACAATATTCATCTCCGACAGCACCCAGCTGATTGTGCGTAGCACACCCTTCCTGTTACCCTCCCCTCCCATTTCGCATGCGGTAGGTGTTGACTTCGCCCGCTGTAAGGTGCAAAGCTCTGCCCTGCCTACCAGAGCCATGCCCTTTCTCAAGAATTATTTCTTGAACAAACCTATCGCCAATACACCAAACAGCAACGCCAACGCCTCTGGTCAGGATGGTGCCAAACCCCCTCTGCAGCCATTCCAGCCATCAAACGAGCGCGAGCCCTCACTGCTATGGACACCTTACGAGGATGGGGCATCCTCGTCGGGAGAACTCGTCTCGAGTACTGCGTCCAGCAGAGCTGACTCGTTGTACCCCGTGGGCGATTTTCGCACTCAAGCGCCAGATGCTATAAAGAACATCCAGTGCGAGGTCATGGTCAACTGGCTGCACTCCAAGCAAGAAGAGAAGATCTGGACGACTGGTGAGCCAGGCGAAGGCGTGGTGCTCAAAAAGGCCAAGGGTCGATATGTGTGCTGCCCCAGCGAGCTCCAGCATGATAATTCTAGCTTTTACCAGATGGTCGCCCATCTCAACGTTCGGGTATGCCGTCACATCACTCGTTTCATGGAGTTCGCGACTGATGAATTCTAGGTCGCTATGACGGTCAATACTCGCGTCATCAAGTTGATTCTAAACAGAACAGACCTCCCGTATGTCGAGCTGACCGGTGGCCTGCGCTTGCAAGTCATTCCAGACATAAAGGACCTACCACACTGCCAGAAGCATCAGTCTGCAGCTTTTATCGCAACGCAACAGATGCTTGTGGTCTGGGAGGACGACCCCGAGCGGCTTCTCACGCGCGCCACCAACATCCAAAACAAAGTGATGGAGATGATCTGGGGTCCACAATCCGGCCATGCCGCTGGCGATGAGAAGACGAAAGACCCGTACATGGACGTGGCTCCTGTTGATCATGACAACTTGGAGACTGCAGAGGAAAAGCCTCGCCGCACTGTTCTTATCCAGGCCTGGCTGACGGCCGCCACGCTGGTCCTCTCCATCTCTGCTATTGGAGGCGGTTGGCGCAATATCGCTATCGAGATCATTGTCGATAGAAATTACCTCCGGCTCGCCTTTCTCTCGTGTCTGCTCCCTCAGATGTGGCTGTCTCTGGTACGTCCTCTTCACACCCTGTTCATTACAGTGCGTCTGTCCCAGTATATTGACGAATACAGTTCTTCTTCCAAGCCCTCGTAGGCAACATCGCCCAGCTCATCGGCCCCATCGGCCAAATGCAGGAAAATACAAAATACTACTCAGGCGTCGCGCCCCGCCGTCTCCGACGCGACCACGACAACGGCCGCTACGTAGGTCTCCCACACGTCACCATCCAGATGCCTGTATACAAGGAGGGTCTGCACGCCGTCATCGAGCCCACCATCCGCTCCATCAAGACCGCCATCTCAACGTACGAGCTGCAGGGTGGAACCGCCAACATCTTCGTCAACGACGATGGCATGCAACTCCTCGGCACCAGCGCCGCACGCGAACGCCAGGACTTCTACGACGAGCACAATATTGGCTGGGTCGCGCGTCCACGGCACAATCCCAAACCCGTCGACGGCGAAACCAAGTTCATCCGCGCGGGCAAATTCAAAAAAGCGAGCAACATGAACTACGCACTGGGTGTCAGCGTCGACGTCGAGACCAAGATGGCCGCGCTCGACCGCCACGACGACTGGAACCAGAAAGACGAGAACCTGGCCTACGGCACCGCGCTACGCCAGGTCATCGAGGACCGCAGCGGCGAGGCCTGGGCCGACGGCAACATCCGCATTGGCGACTACATCCTGCTCATCGACTCCGACACGCGCGTTCCGCAGGACTGTCTTCTGGACGCCGTGTCTGAGATGGAGCAAAGCCCGCAAGTCGCCATAATCCAGTACGCGTCGGGCGTCATGAACGTAACCGAGAAGTTTTTCGAGCGGGGCATCACCTTCTTCACGAACCTCGTGTACACACAGATCCAATACGCGGTCGCCAACGGCGACGTCGCGCCGTTCGTAGGCCACAACGCCGTCATGCGGTGGAGCGCCATGCAGGACATCGCGTACGCCTGCCCGCTCGACGCGCGCGAGAAATACTGGTCCGAGGACACCGTGTCCGAGGACTTTGACATGGCGCTGCGGCTGCAGACGCAGGGCTACCTGCTGCGCCTGGGCTGCTACAAGGACAAGGGGTTCAAAGAGGGCGTGTCGCTGACCGTGTACGACGAGCTGTCGCGGTGGGAGAAGTACGCGTACGGGTGCAACGAGCTGCTGTTCAACCCGGTCAAGTACTGGCTGGCGCGGGGACCGTTCACCGGGCTCTTCATGCGGTTCTTGCGCTCCTCGATGCCGCTGCCGAGTAAAGTCACGATTATGGCATATGTGGGGACCTACTATGCGCTCGGCAGCGCCTGGATCCTGACGCTGCTGAATTACTTCATGGTCGGGTGGTTTAATGGGTTTCTGGACCACTACTACATCGACAGCTTTAAAGTGCACTTCGCCATCGTCGTCGTCTTCACTGCGCTTGGTAATCTGTCGCTGGCTATGCTGCGCTACCGCATGGGCGATAAGTCGCTGCTCTCGGCGCTGGTCGAAAACTTCAAGTGGATCCCGCTCCTCGTCGTCTTCCTGGGCGGTATCAGTCTGCATGTCTCGCAGGCTATATTGAGCCACTTCTTCGGCATCGATATGCAGTGGCAGGCGACGGCGAAGGAGGTCGAGAATGTGACGTTCTTTGAGGAGGTGCCACGTGTTGTCAAGAGATTTAAGTGGACGTTTGTTTGGGTCGCGATATGCATTGGTATTATGCTGTCGGGCGCGTATGCGTTGCCTGAGCTGTGGCGCATCAGGTTCTTTACGCCGATCTGGCCATTGGGGACTATTGTCGTGAGTCACGCCCTACTACCTGTGGTGCTGAATCCGAATTTGATGTTGTTTACTTGGTGATTGGGGGCGGTGGAAAAGTGGAGATTGGTAGGAGGAATCAAAGGCTGTCGGCGTATGGGAGGCGTTAAAAGTGTTAAGTGGAAGCATTCGGTCTGCTCTGCAGAGCATGCATAATTATTCAGGGCACGATGCTGCCTGGTGATGCTCTCGGTCTGGAGGTCATCTGATGTTGGAGTAGTTTCGGATAACAAATAACCAATGCCAGGTGAATTGTGCACAACGTGTGAAAAAAGGATATGGTATTCAAGAGCAGGACTTGGCGCGCTCTCCAGACTCCAAGTAAAGTAGCTCTGGTAGACATCCATTCAGTAGAGCAAGACAAATAGATCACTGTGAAGACCGCAACGCCGGAACCCAACCCCACTTCATCAGTCGGCGAGCCTAGACACGTTAGCAGGTTGATAATCAGTCAGAGAGTCTCTAACACTGACCTGTAGCTCACAAGGGTATCGACCCGATGATTGCTCGTGCTGAAACTCCTTAGCTGGACTTTCTCGCCATTCTTGATCTCCTTGGCGTCGCTGTCGCCCCATTCCAATGGCACCTCCGAATCAGCGTCTGCGTAGACCAGTACATTGAATGTGCAATTGCCATCCAGCATAGGCAGGAACGTCACCGACGCCGTGATCTGTCGAAAGATCGATTGAATCTCCTGTTGAATCTCCTGCTCCGTCTTTTCCTCCGCCTGCTCACTGGCATCCGGCGCCGAGTTCTCCTTGTCGGCTGTCTTCTTCGAGGACCTGCTCTTAGAGCTCTTCCCGAAGATCTGGACATCGAACTGCCACCGCTCAACGTGCTCGCCCGTCTCTTTGCTGGTGATGACGACGACGAGCTTGGAGATCTTGCCGCCGTACATCCACTCTTTCAGCTGGGACATGATCTTCTTGATGTACGCCTTGACCTGGTCGTCGGCGGTCGTCATCATAGTCAGCCCATACTTCTTGACGGCCGTGAAGTCTTCTGCGGGGTAGACGCCGCGCTGAAATAATATGGTGTTGATGGAGTACTCGAAGAACTCGTTGACTACTTTGGAAGAGCCTTTTCCATTGTTAGCGCCGCGTCTGTAATTGAGTGGTAAAGCTGACCTTTCAGCGCAAGCTTGTGAACCTTGGAGGCATCCTTCGACGAGGATTTCGACTTGGATGATGATTTAGATTGCGACATGTTGCGTAGTGTGGTAGGCTATGGATGGCGTCGCAGCTGCTTGAAGATGTTGTTTATGTGGGGTTGGCGGGGCAACTCGGCCAGTTCCGGATGATTGTGGTGATGCAGCGTACTTGAGACGACGTAGAAAGTATCACAGAACTAGAAAAACGATCATGGGAAACCCAAAACGATTCTTTACTATGGTGAAAGTACTCGTGAGTCTGAGGGTAGCACGGGAGTCGTGGTGAAGGTGCGCGACTGCACAGTCGGCGAAAAGTGGCTGAAAGGCCGATCCTCGGCAGATTAGATAAGATCAATCTATTCTCATCAACTTTTTTTCAGCATCGAGCTTTGCAGGCTCAGCAGTCACTCGTTTCCCCGATCCCATGCGAACTCATGCGATCATGCGTCCGGACCGCGAGCAGCCTACTGCAAGGTTGGCGGGCGCACGCTGCTCGTCCCATTGGCGCCTCACCCACCCAATTGAGCCCTGAGCGCCTCCCATCACTTTTCAGGAGCTATGCGCAAGCTTTCCGGCCACAGTCAGAGCTCGAGAAGCGCATTGCCGAGATACCCATCGAGCGATATCGCAACTTCTGCATTGTAGCGCACGTTGACCATGGCAAGTCGACGCTGTCAGACCGGTTGCTAGAGCTCACAGGTACCATCCAGCCAGGAGGGAACAAGCAGATTCTAGACAAGCTGGACGTGGAGCGAGAACGAGGAATCACTGTCAAGGCGCAGACTTGTAGTATGATATACAATCATAAGGGGGAGGACTACCTGCTGCATCTCGTGGACACGCCTGGCCACGTAGACTTCAGGGCCGAGGTTTCGAGAAGTTATGCCAGTTGTGGGGGAGGTACGTTGACAATTTCCAGGGTCTTATGTCAGGCTAACGAGTGGCAGCCCTCCTCCTCGTTGATGCCAGTCAGGGCGTGCAGGCGCAAACGGTTGCCAACTTCTACCTCGCCTTCTCGCAAGGGCTGACTCTCGTCCCTGTCATCAACAAGATCGACCTACCCCATGCCGACCCTCCCCGAGTTCTCGAGCAGATGCAGGAGACATTTGAACTCGATCCTGATACGGCAGTGCTGGTATCCGCCAAGACGGGCATCAACGTTGAGGCACTCCTGCCAACCGTTGTTGAACAGATTCCTGCACCAGACGGTGATAGCTCAAAGCCCCTCCGGTTACTCCTCGTCGACTCGTGGTACGATTCATACAAAGGCGTGATACTCCTCGTGAGAATTTTTGATGGCAAAGTCAAACCGGGTGACACCATCAGATCCTTCGCTACGGGTTTGAAGTACATTGTGGGAGAGGTGGGGATCATGTACCCAGACCAGACGCCACAGACGGTGTTAAAGGCTGGTCAAGTGGGCTATATTCACTTCAACCCTGGTATGAAAAAGTCACAGGAAGCCAAAGTGGGCGATACTTACACCACACTGGGGTCGGAGAAGGTGGTCCAGCCCTATCCTGGCTTCGAGGAACCGAAGAGCATGGTCTTCGTTGCAGCTTTCCCTACCGACCAAAGCAACTACGAGCATCTTGAGGACAGCATCAACCAGATCATTCTCAATGACCGCAGTGTGACCCTACAGAAGGAATCATCAGATGCTCTTGGGGCAGGTTGGCGACTGGGCTTCCTTGGCACTCTCCACTGCTCTGTCTTTGAAGACCGCTTACGCCAGGAACACGGAGCCAACATCATCATCACCCCTCCCTCCGTGCCTTTCAAAGTCATCTGGAGAAATGGGACCGAATCTGTCATTTCTAACCCCAATGATTTCCCTGACCAAGACACGGCACACATGAGGGTGCAAGAAGTCCACGAACCCTACGTCTTGACAACGATTACACTCCCCGAGGAGTACCTTGGAAAAGTCATTGAGCTCTGCGAGTCGAATCGCGGAGAACAGAAAGAACTGACTTTCTTCACAGCAACGCAGGTCATTCTAAAGTATGATCTCCCTCTGTCGCACCTAGTAGACGATTTCTTCGGCAAGCTCAAAGGCACGACAAAGGGATACGCGTCGCTAGATTACGAAGACGCGGGTTTTCGGAAGTCAAGCATCGTGAAACTGAATCTTCTCGTAAATGGCGTGCCCGTCGACGCAGTTTCCCGAGTTCTGCACTCTAGCCAGGTAGAAAGGATAGGGCGCTCATGGGTTGACAAGTTCAAGGAGCACGTCGATCGACAGATGTTTGAAGTCATCATTCAAGCAGCCGTTGGACGACGGATTATTGCGCGCGCGACCATCAAACCGTTCAGGAAGGACGTCTTGGCTAAGCTACACGCCAGCGACATTAGTCGAAGGAGGAAACTGCTGGAGAAACAAAAAGAGGGCCGCAAGAAGCTTAGGGCGGTGGGTTCGGTTGTGATTGACCACGAAGCGTTCCAAAACTTCCTCGCCAAATAGACAGCAAGATACCCTGCAACACATCGTACCATTTTATTTCTACTTGTTGTCTAACCTCAGATCCATCTAACGCGCACATGTCGAGCCGGCTTCACAACCGATCATCGATGGTACCTTTTTGGTGGCTGACGCCTCGCGGGTCTCCAAGCGAATCGCGACCCGCAATAGCTTTTGAGTGGCCGGGTTACACCCCCGTCCTGCTTTCGCATCTGCTGGCGTCAACCTTCGGGCTGCACGTTGTTCTGCAGGCCGCGTATTGGCATCCGTACCGAGCATCTGAGTTTCACTTGGGGTATTTGAAGCCCGCAAAATCTATGGGGGGCCGTTCAAACTATCTTTGCACTAACTAGATGATGCACGCTATATGTCATGACATCAAGATCGGTGCAATAGGAGCCCGCGGCGTGAGATCCCGCTATGAACCACTACAACGGAAACTAGGGTATCGTTGCTGTCAGAGCCTCGCGCTTGACTACGAAGAGATGGTCGCAAGATATCCGAACGCGGGATCTGGACGCCACGAACGGAACTTTGGACATGACGTATAGAAATCAGGAGTCGCGAGACGTTGAACTTTGATGGCGCTCACAATTTTCGCTCTCTGACATCGAAGTTCAATTTCGCTTCTCGTCGCCGATTGACGATTCACAGTATCGCGGTGGTCAACACACGGACTGTTGACGGGTTGAAAGCGAACAGTTGTCGCCATGGCAAAGTTTTTCGGCCTAAGAGGGTCGAGTCTGGGGACTGTTATTAGTGGAGTGTGTGGGTTGTGCTTCTTGTAAGAAGCTTCCATCTCATTGTAACTGTCTGAGACATACTGACTCCGTTCGAGATGCTTTGGCTATGCGCAAGGTGTGCTGGGAGGTCTCTTGACCGTACCGGCATTCCTCGCTCGATTTCCTCAGCTTGATATGATCAACGACCCGTCAAACTACAAAGCGAGAATTCTAGGTGAGTTGTCCCCATGAGACTTCAGGGATGAAAACTAATGGCAAACTACTTAGGCATCACGATGGGAACATGGAACATTGGCTGCTTCACTTCGGCGATTTTGACAATCTTCATCGGCGACTGGCTCGGGCGACGGAGAACGTTGATGCTTGGCCTCGTTCTCTGGGCTATTGGCGAAACCATCCAGTGTTCTTCCTACAGTTATGGACAGTTCGTCGCAGGAAGGTTTATAGCAGGTTTCGGTAAGCTGTTCCCCTCATTACTTCAATCGTTGTGCTCATTCGAAACAGGAAACGGCTTTACCACGTCCACGGTGCCAGCCTACCAGGCTGAGTGCGTAAAGTCCCACCGCAAGGGTACGATACTCATGATCAGTGCGGGTGCCTTCATCGCTGCGGGTCTCGCGCTTTCATACTGGCTCACCTTCGCTTTTTCTTACGTCGGCGATGTGAATGCTGCATGGCGTGTACCAATCGCCTTTCAGATTGTGTTTGCGGTCATTGCATTCATAGTTCTCCAGTTCCTTCCAGAATCGCCTCGATGGCTCATCCTCACAGGCCGTGAGAATGAGGCGTTGCAAGTCCTTTCCGCAATCAACGACGAAGACATCGATGGCCCCGAGATCCGTGACGAATTCCTGCAAATCAAGGACGCAATCTTAGTCATGAGTCAAGGAAGTACGAGCTCCCTACGAAGCAATACAGAAAAGAGAAACATGCATCGAGCCGCTCTTGCATACTTTGTTCAAGTCTTCCAACAGATGTCCGGAATCAACCTCGCTCTGCAGTACCTCTCCATCATGTTCTTTACCCAATTTGGATATTCTGATTGGCTTGCTCGACTTTTAGGCGCATGCTGCTCTACCGAGTACTTCCTTGCCTCGTTCATTACAGTCGTTGGCATCGACCGCTTCTGGGGTCGACGGAGCCTGATGATGTTTGGTGCAGCCGGTATGTCCGGGTGCATGGTACTGCTGGCAGTGTTGCTGTATCTGTGGCAAGTCCACGGAATCTCGGCAGGCAGAATCGCAGGGACCGTGTTCCTGTTTGGATTCTGCACGTTCTTTGCCATTGGATGGCAAGGCATGGCTTGGCTTTACCAGGTCGAGATTGTGCCCTTGAGGATACGTGGGCCGGCAAACGCATTGAGCACGAGTGGCAACTGGCTGTTCAATTTTGTGTAAGAATCCTCTCCATCTATCCCCACTTCTTTGCATTGACATGAAACATATGGTTGCTAATAACGTTCCAGGGTCGTCCTCATCGCCCCTATTGCCTTCTACAACATAACTTACAACACCTACATAATTTTCGCCTGCACCAACTTTATCATCGTCCCCCTTGTCTACTTCTTCTATCCAGAAACCGCATATCGATCCCTTGAAGAGGTCGATGTGCTGTTCCACCTCGCCAATGAAGCACCGGGCAATCCTTGGCTCAACGTTGTCAAGATCTCACAGCAAGAACCGCTCTGGTTCGGTCGCAAGGGCGATCACGAATTCGATTACGAGAAGAGCGAATGGCACCAGCATTGCAACCGGTTCAGCAGCAGCGGAACTACATTAGAGAACAGCCCAGAAAAACATGGCTTTGGAGGTAGCACTCCTGAGTCTGATCAGGGTGGCGCGGGTATTCTTCCTGGAACAGCGATTTCTAGTCCAGAGGACACGTCGCCTACGAATAGTGCGATCAGCGAAAAGAACCTGATGCCACCGGGCTATTCGTCAAAGTCATCTTACCAGCCGTCACCCCACTCGCCTTTCAACCAGAATCAAAAGAGTAAAGGGAAAAAGAAGCGCTTCTCCAACCCACTAGCTCCAACGATTCCACAACCGGCCATGTCACAAACGCAATCCCGGCCTTCGGCCCAAACCGAGAGGAACGAGTCGTATCAGAGCAACAGATCGGGCAAGTCGGCGCACTCGGCGCATAGTGATCCTAATTGGGCAGAGAGCGAAATGGCACCTGAGCCGCTCCGTGTCTCACGCACGCCGTCGGTAACGACAACAGGCACGAATCCGCGTGCCAGCAAGGACTCGTGGCATTCGACTGCACACCCGCCACTCCCGGGCGCGGTGCCGCCTCCAGTGCTAACATCGCACTATCATCCGCCCGAGGACAGTGAGCATACCGGACCAGGCTTCTACAGGACAAGCAGTGGAAGAGAGACGTACTTTCCGTCCGGACATCCGGATTACGTTGAGCAGGTTGATGCTAATAGGACGGATGAGCTTCGCGGGCAAGAGATCACGCTCCCGAGGAGAAGCGCGGAGAGGGAGAGGAGATCGAGTTCGCGCAGGGAGAGGGATACTGTCGAGAGGCCGAGTTGGGGTAGTACGGAGAGCTTTAGGAGATTTGCGCCGAGGGAAGCTGGGAGGGGAGCCTGATGTTATTGTCTTCTTCTACGCATATATGTAAGGTACGTTGTTTTTGACGTCGAATGGCGTGGAGTCAGCAGGTTTGAATACTGATTATACTGTTAATGTGTAGTAGGCTGAAATGGAGGTATTTGATAAACACCTAGTATCTTACCTGCGGAAGAATACATTCAATTGACTCACCGCTTCTTGACGTCCGAATTCCAAAGGCAAATATGACTTGAAGCCCTTCATCAGAACGGCATATCCTTGCAGCCCCTTCAAGCTGCCCTCGATAGCGGCCCTGGAGGGAATAGCACGACCCAGAAACTGTTCGGATGACATGCGCTGGGGCTGGATAAGCGCCACGTGTATTCGGTAGCTTCCCTGGTGGTATCACCATAATCTTCCGAGGAAGCCTCGACCGAACCCTATTCAGCAAGAGTATGCGAGGGGCGCCACGTCTGGTTCGCATGCTATGGTCGCCGGCGCCATTAAATCTCAGGTATTTTCTTCTCTTTCTCTACCTTTCTCCGACTCTAGAACACTGCAGTTGGCAAAATTTGGAACCTCGAGTCATACGATCCCCCCTGATGGGTTGTACCTTTGTGAATCACGCGGAAGCCTTTGACAGCCCAACAATTCTTTCTTCTGCGTTTGGGACCTATGGGTGTGCGCCGTACCACACCCACGCTTCCCGAGACGAATCCGTTGATCGTTCAGGCAGCCATCCATGCAGCAAGCCTTTTACTTTCAACCTCGATGTGTTCTGGTATTCTACAGTCTGCACTGCCATTGGCAGGCCTGTTAGCCGACTGATGCGGAACACAGACGATATGCTGAACGTTAACTGCACTGCAAAGCGTATCTGGCAGGACCGTTCGTCTTTACCGACCTATCAGTCCAAATTGACGGAGAAATGGGCCGCAATGATGTAGAGCGAATGCAACAACGCAACACGATACGACCCGCTCTGGCTTGCACTACGAGACCATGGTTATGGTATCGGTAGGGCCGGGTGAAGGGCGCAGACCGCCAAGGTGAGTATGTTTTCTAGCCAGGCACGTACCCAATCACTGGATTCTAATGGTTTTAGGAAATGAGCGGTGACGAGTCTGGTGTACGTTCGCCTAGTTACCTGGCTCTCGGTACTCCGATGTATGGTCACTTACCAGACTTTGCGAAGGGACCTTGATGTCCCGAAATGCCTGCCTTGCTGACCTCGATGGTAAGGCATCGACAGCGGCTGCCCGCATGACCTGAGACAACCTCTATGCATGCTAGCGAACAGTCATGAGTGGGCCAGGCAAGAAACCTATCTGCAGCATATTCTCAAATTGTCCTCCACGGATCACGCATACTGCACGCCACCCGAACCAGATCTTGGCTACATCGAATTTTCTAGCCAGTTCCCGTACGCCACCACATGTTTCAGCGCCAAATACATGGGTGAGCGAGAGATTGCCTCTTTCACAGAAAAGAGCACATGGACGCTAGGGCGCCACTCGTATGCTGCAAGCCACCTTCGTACCACTCCATTGGGACGTCTCAGGCCATGTTGAGCAACTTCGATACGTCAGTCGCATACTCTCCGATACATACATGAGAGCTGACTTGTCACCACCACTCCAGTCCGAGGCTCTGCATCACCATTGATGAAATCGGCCCTCACTCCTAACCACTCTCCTGCCTCACAGAGGCCTAACGCTGGGAACTTCCGCGTTCGTGCTATCATCGTGCTCAACATCTCCCAACGGAAACTCGTGGACGAGTCTCACAGCGCTTAACGCCTTCGTCACCACGATGCGACGGCATAGAGGCGCACCAGCGTTGGGCTCCAAGGCTCAAGCACTCCCGCAAGTTTAAAAGCACCGCCAGGAGCTGCATTCTCAGGTCAAAGTTCAAGGCCTCACATTGACTTCTGCAAGTTGTTTACGCTCTCGAGCCTCCTTTGTCCAATTTCCGCGAGAGATATAGCTTCGCTCTAACACTCTTTACTCGCTGAGTCTCAGATTCAATTTACACTGCGATACTACGATTGCTACTGCTCCGATGCCTTCCCACCAATGTGTCGGAAAACTCATCATCAGGACTTGCACTGTGTGCAAGGGCAGCCCATCCGTGTAAGTTGACATGTTGGCTTGTACGTTATTCTAGGCAAACTGACGAACTGTCGTTCAGTAGCGCTGGTGGACGGACGAACTGTACTGCTTGTGCTGATACAGGTGTCGACAAGCAATACTGTACCTGTCACCCAAATTACAATCCACGCGGCAACAACACTGTCAATCCTACAGCTTAGGCTTATGATCTCCTCCCCGATTCGTCATGTTCCAGATGTGGCTGTTAGCTACGTCGATGTTGCTCTGAACATTTCGAGATAAAGGATATACGACTTCAAACTGTATCGATCGCGAACCAGCACCGGTACGACCTTTTCCTTCTTTCGACGACGATTTCTACCTCAACATATCGTTCTTTACTTATCTGGTATCACCCACGAACGGTTTTGCAAGGACGAACAGTGGTGACTGAAAGAGGTGGCTCTTCGCAACGAGCCTCCTTGCGCCAACAATCACGGGTTTTCATCTGCGGGTTACACGAACGTGGCATCTGTGTTCTACAACCAACGCTCCGTGGTCCATGTAGATGCCTTTTACGACACACTTCACCTTCTTTTCACGTCCCATTTAAGCTTCACAACATCTTTACTTCAACACACTGGTAAACAATTCTGTGGATGCAACATTTCATTTCCCTGTATCTTGCAATACATCTTGCTCAATCTACTTGAAACGAATACAAAGAACTTGAGACTCCCAAGGTTGCGCAGATCTCGTATCTCTCGAACGGTCACATGCCATCAAACCGACTATGGTCGGGTATACGTCAACGTAGACTTTGTCTCGTGCCCAGTAGCACAACATGTCTACCCGCCCCCAATATGGCTCACCGGTATTTTCTGACCTCGTACCACAGCCATTCACCGCAGCCACCAAGACTAGCGACCAAAGAAGCCCTTGCTGCGGGCCCTGTACTCGAGATCTTGAAATTGTTGGGCTGCGGCGTGTCTGGTTTTGAACGCCGATCGGGATGCTTACCAGGCCCTACACCAATGATGTGCACGCCAAACTATAGCTCCCGCGCTTTGCACGAGGTACGTGGGTCACATCGCAACCCTCCAGCGGTAACCTGTCGTCTGCGTCATTCGAGTACAGGAAGAACCTGAAACATAGCGCATGCGTGTGATTGCAGGTCGTCTACCTACCGCCGGTCTTGACCTCCGACCGACCTCCGACCACGGACACAGAGGTCTTTCTTCGCTTTTTAACTTCACGTGTGTGAGTAAGTGGTGTGGTGTAGAAGACGTCAAGCTGATTCTGGCAGTTTCAACGCGATTCTACTTGTGCTTTTGGATGGGTTCAAGCTCCTGAACTCGATATGGTCCGACGGAGGTGATGAGGCGGTACAGTAGGTGTCGTTCCAAACGTTTCAGTTGCGCAAGTACACGATGGGACAACTTGGCGATTACGCCCCGGCGATTCTACCCTGATGCTCGAATGATTAAGGGTCACGTTGGTTCCGATTGTGTCCGTCTACGTCCTCGCTACCACGACCGGAGACATCGACACATATCAACCTGCTTTACACGTACCAAACCTTTGATCCCCCTTTCCCTTCCTAGAATAGCGTCACTGAGAGCCGTGCACTGTGCACCGAATCCTTCCTCCATCTGGTCCTTGCTCCACTCCATACATCTTCCTTCTTTTCCTTCCACGAGCGTATGCCCTGTATCTGTCGTTCCGTAATACTACGCTCACGCTGCCATGCGAGCCCTGTCTTCGCTGCACGAACGTCTGTTGCTCAAAGCACGTTCTGGACCCCACATTGCGGCGGGACACCTCCATCTTGGAGTACACTCCGTGCCCATGAAGGATTGATTGCATCCATCAGGCTGCACCCATCAGGCTGTAAGCGCGCAATGTACGATAGAGGCAAACGCCCGCCGTTCGTGCGTCGCCCGAATCCTCTCCCCTCTCACCGATTACTGCAGAGGTACGCTGCAGAGCTGACCCTACAGATATTGAACACTCAACACTCGGTTCGAGATAGATCCCCCACCTCTCTGCGATGCCACCACCTACCGTTCCAACTACGGCTGATCAGCACCGATCCTTCCAGCATGCGGTTAGAGCATGCAACGGCTAAATGCTGAACCCGGACCGAACACATCTGCCGCGACGAATCCCTGCGGGTTCCCTTGCGGCGCTTAGGATTGCGGCAGCTAGGGCTAGGATCTGGATCGCAAAGTGGCCGCTGTCGAGGGCGCGCCGATTGGCACGTTGACACGTTGGATGCACGACAATTTATCATCGCTTACCTCGTCTGGGGAACGAGGTCGCCGGGGTTTGGGGACGAAGGGTTCATAATGGGTGCTTGGCCCGCGGGTGTTTTGTTGGAGAAGCTTAGCACTTGAAGCTTGTCTTCTTTTTTGCTTGGACGCTGGAGAGCTTCGAGATTGTGTCTTGAGTTTGATTCTTGGACAATGGCGCCGCCTAACGCAGCACATCTTGTACACAGGTATGCTTGTCTGGTGTTCAATTGATTGCAATTGGATGTACGAAGACTGACTGATGGTGTAGCCATGCACACGCAGAGAAGCTCCCGGGGACCTATGACTTGAAAGCTGCTGGTAGGTCATACATCTGGCCTAGCTGAACAAACTTCATTGCTAACTTCGACAGAGGGCGACGATACCGCGTACGGGCAAGCACTCTATCCAGTCCCGGCAGAGGATCCAAATGATCCGCTACAAGTATGTTCTGCGCTGGTGACAGACCTCAGCGAAGTGCTAAGATTACAGTAGTGGTCGAACGCGAAGAAATCGCTCATCCTTCTGACCGTTTCCTTGTATTCGTTCTTGGGCAATTGCGCTCTCCTGGGACCATCAGTGTATATTGAATTGTACTCTGAGCTATTCAAAATCACGCCTACCAAAGCATCTGGTCTCATCTCATACCCAAATCTTGCATTCGGTTTCGGTATGTTCACCAGTTTCCCAGTATGAACGCTCAGTCACTGACTCGAGCAGGTTCTTTGATACTAGTGCCTCTCTACCTCAAGATTGGGCGTCGTCCGGTGATGCTCGGCTCTATGATATTCGTACGTACACTCGACGTCTCCAAATCTGTGCCAACGTAACATGTGCACAGTTCTGCGCGGGATTAATCGGCGCATCGCAAGCTACGACATACGAAGGTCTCATGGCCGCTCGAGTTATCCACGCTTTTGGGTCTGGAGTATGTGAGGCACTTCCCGTGCAACTCGTCAACGACATCTTCTTCCTCCACGAACGCGGGAGACGCATTGGGTACTACACAAGTGAGCATTACGGTTGAGTTTCGATGGTATTAGATACTGACTTGAATCAGTCTGCCTCTGCTTCGGCTCCACCGGCCCTCTCTACTCGGGCTACATGCTCGCAGGCGGATACTCTTGGAATCTCTTCTTCTACGTTGTCTTCGCCTTCGCCATGGCACTGCTCATCCTAGCCTTCTTCGTCGTAGAAGAAACAGCCTACAAACGCCACGTCGTCGCCTCACCCCCACTCTCCAGCGCAAACTCCGACAAGGGCGTCGAAGCATCGCAGGTAGAAGTCGCCCCAGTGATCCCGGCCAGGAAGTCGTACCTCACTACTTTGAAGCCGTGGAGCGGCATTGATCACGAGTCGGAGTTCTGGATTATGATTCCGAGGAGCTTTACGTACTTTCTGGTCCCGCAAGTGTTTTGGGTCATCACTACGTTCGGTATGTTTCGATTATATTCAATAACCTCCCTTACCATTGCGGATTGCTTAGATGGGAAATGACTGACTCCTCCCAGGTCTGTACATCGGCCTCGGCGCCCTAGCATTCAACTACACCTTCCCCCTGAAAATCACCGCCCCGCCCTACAACTGGAGCATCGTACGTCTTCTCCCTTCCCTCTCCCTCTCCTTCCCTTCCCATCCTCTCCCCTTCCCATTTCCCCACATCCACCACCACCTAACCCTCCCACCAGACAAACTCCGGCCTAATAACCATCGCCACATTCCTCGGCTTCCTGCTCGCCCTCCCCTTCCTCTCCTCCTCGGACCGCCTCGCCGCGCACCTAACCCGACGCAACGCCGGCATCCGCGAAGCCGAAATGCGCCTCGGCGTGCTCCTCCCCGCCATGCTCATCGCGCCCGCCGGCATCATCCTATACGGCTTCGCGGCGGAGCGCAACCTGCACTGGATCGCGTACTTCATCGGCGTCGGCATGGACCAGTGGGGCGCTTTGTTCTACTTCTCGTTTACGCTGGCGTACGCGGTGGATAGCTATGCGGCGAATACGAGCGAGATGCTGATTGCGATGAATTTGGGGAAACAGGCGATTAGTTTTGGCATGGGGATTTATTTGCTGGATTGGATTGAGAAGAATGGGTTTGCGGTTACGATTAGTGGGATTTTTGCGGCGATTTTGTTGGTTAATAATTTGGCGTTGTTGGTGTTTATGGGGTGGGGGAAGAGTATAAGGAGGGCGATGACGGGGACCAGGTTGGCGAAGATGCATTTGGGGACTATTAAGGGGGTGGAGGTTGCGTGAGGCGGATAGGGTTTGGGCAACTAGAGGGGAGCGAAGGGTACTTGTGCCAAGATGGTTAGGGGTAAGAGGAGGTTGGCGAAGGGAAACTAGGGAGTTAGATTGCTCGGCTGCATTGTTGAAGCCCGTCTTCCCTTGTTACATAGTAGATACGACCATGCACGCATCGCCGAGAGTAGTATGTTGAACTCCACCGTACTCCACAGAAGTGCCTGACTGAAGACCCGGTCCCTATACCGTACTACCAGAATGAATATTTTCTCGCAACCATATAGGTACCATAACTAAGACACCATACTCCCACAAACCCACCACCTCCCACCTCGCCAAACACACCAACCAGAAACCCAACCAACATCCCCATACATCTTACATTACCCTACACGACACAAACACACCCCCAGCCATCACCATAACCCCTTCCACCTATTCCCCCGTTCCCTTCCAGGCTTCCCAACCCACAACCGGCCATGGCAAACAAATCTCTCCCCACCCTGTCTACAATCTGCAGTCTACACTATCCCCCCATGAACCCCCGACTCCCACCTCTCCATCCCACCCCTCTAGTTTGGTACACCAAACGACCGCCTTACCAGACCACTTCCGTCCCGCTAACACCATGCCAGGCCAGGCCAGGCAACCCAGCTGCAGGACGTGCAGTGCCGTGCGGTAGCGTGCCATGAGTCACTCAGATGCAGACGAGACGAGATGGGTGCAAATATGTCTTCGGCCTCTTCTCTTCTACCCTACCTCTTCTCTTCTTCCTATTTAGCCTCTTTTACCTTGTATGCCAATCCATTCTATTCCATTTGTATGTTATGCTGTTCTATGGCACACTGTCCGATTCTGTACGATGCCACGCCACGATACACCATGCCCTTCTGCTACGGACGGCGAATGCTCGCTCAGTCTAGTCTAGTCTAGTCTAGTCCAGTCCAGTCCAGTCCAGGAGAGGACAGGAGAGGACAGGAGAGGACAGGAGGGGGGCAACAGCAATCACCAGACATCACGACCACGGAATCTCCGATCCTGTTTTACCATATGTCGTTTAATATATAGGCCTAAAAAGCCTTACCTGACCTACAGTCATTTCTCTCACCACCCGACAAAAAGGAAAAGGCCAAGAGGCCAAGAGGTATTGATGTTTGAATCATGCATACATTCATAGGGGTCTGGGTCTGGGTCTGAGTCCGTCTCGGCGCCGATGCCATCCATCACAATGAGGAAACCCCTGCACCCATAAACCCCACAGGAAACCCACAGGAACCCCAGGTGCACCCGCGCCCAACAGAAAAACGCCCTTCAAATCCCAAACAAGATAA
This sequence comes from Lophiostoma macrostomum CBS 122681, assembly GCA_010405375.1. NCBI lineage: Eukaryota > Fungi > Ascomycota > Dothideomycetes > Pleosporales > Lophiostomataceae > Lophiostoma > Lophiostoma macrostomum. The sequence continues at coordinate 86,646 of MU004360.1, read as the reverse complement.
GATGAGAGGGAAGAGGGAATGGGGAACATGCTCAAAACCATTCCAGCTACCATATCCCGCCCGAAACCCGAGATCCGAAACCGTTGTCCGAAACCCCTAGCCATTTATCGACCGAGTGCAGCACTCGTATCCTTCTGCGACTCAACAGCATAGGAAGATGCTCGCAGCTGAGCGTCCAACTCCTGCCCGTATACCGCATGTCCTCCACGTGAACGCCGTCTTCGGTCCAGCTTCTGCAATCCTCGACCTTTCACATGTCTCGACTCCCAATCACATGTCTTCCAAGCCCCAGCTACTGGGTGCGTTGAGCAGCGTGTAGACGGTAGCCGCTCCGCCAATCAGCGCGCCAGTGGCCAGAGTCGCCGTCGTTTGGAATGCAGCTTTGAGCCACGTCCTGCCGCCGTTATTGGTCTTTCTCTTCTTCTCGCGAACAGGAGCTACGACCACAGCCTCTGGCACAGGCACGGGTGCTGCGAGCACTGTTTGTTCCTCCGCACGCTCGACGACTGTCTCTTCACTCTCCATCGCATCTCTCTTGCGCTTGAGGGTTGGTGGGCTAGGCGGAGACGCGATCGAGGCCGGAGTCGGTGCTTGCTGAGCTTGAGGCGCATCCTCCACAATCTCGGCGATGGAGACCTTGGTCCTCTGGGGCTGCTGCGGCGTAGCTGGAGCGGCGCTCATGACTGGACTTGAGGGCATCGGTGGGGTTGGGACACCCGTTGCTGCAGTTGTGCCGTTAGTTGGAGGACCATTAGACAGTTCGTCGTTCTCCATGGTGAATTCCGCGAACTGAAGCGGCGGGTATGCCTTTGTCCGAGCGAAAACGGGCTCGGCTGGGGTGCTCAAAGCAGGGGTATTCAGATTGCGAGCGAAAGCATAGTCTGTTGGATACTCGGGCATCACAGGGTACATGTCGAGTGGCGGGTCATAGCTGTAGCCAAATTGAACAGATGGAGACGAGAGAGTAGGCCAGGCTTTTGGTGCCGACGGGCGCGCAGGCGCAGCTGGCTCACCACTCCTGTTCCAAGCTGAGGGTGTGGAGGCACCCGGATACTGAGGGCTGCCATATCGGAGGGGCTCCCGGAACGAGTACTGTGACGACTCGGGGACGGTAGCAGCAGCTGCAGCGGCAGGCAGGGACGCAGGAGTCTCGATGGTCGGTGGAGCAGCAGGCATCCGACGCTCGGGTTGAATGGCCTCCTCCGTGCCCTTTCGCTCTTGATGGAAGAGCATGGCATTCAATTTGTGGCGGCGAAGGACATCGACATCATCGTTCTGAGCATTCTCGTCGGGGCAGGACGAGGGTGAATCGGAACTGGAGTCAGCGTCAGAGATATCCATGCTGTCCACATCACTTCCGTTCTCCTCGTCGTCAACATCCAGGTCAGCCTCGCTTGATTCGTCGGATGCAGAATCCTGCTGCGATTCGGTCTCAGCGTCAAACTCAGCCTCGAAGCCAGCGTCGTTGTCCTCTCCAAGAGGAGAGAAGAGGTGCGGGCTCTGGGGTTGGTAGACGGGCGAAGTGTAGTTGTACTTCTCGTCCCTCGCCGCTTGGAGGCTCTCAGCCAAGGAGTCTGTATCAGCGGCGATGGCGTTGATCTTGTGGCCGACCAGTATCTCCACGGTATCCTCTCCAAAGTCGTCTACGTTGACCGGGTTCGTCTGGCTTCCGTAGCGGGGCGGCTGGCCCAGGGAGCGAGAAATCTCCTTGTCGTCGTCGTCGTCGACGTCCTCGCCGTCCGAAGACACGGGGTCGGGGACTGCGAAGCCCTTGGGGAAGAAAGGTGCGACCAGGTTGGAGTTGTAGCGGTACTTCTTGGCGGTGAAGAACTCTGGGACAGCAAAGTAGTCATCAGCCTGGGCTCGAGAATGTGGTGAAGGAGCTGAAGTAGGAAAGTATGACTTTTTACCCTTATCGCGGGCGACATCGTTGCCGATTTGCAGATGATCGCCATTGCGCAGTTCGTGCTCGTGGCCGGGGTCCAGGGCCTTGTTGTTGACCATGGTGCCGTGCGTCGAGTGCTTGTCGGTGATGAAGACGGCGGTGCCGCCCGCTGGGGTGTTCTTGAGCTCGAGGACTGCGTGCTGACGGGAGACGACGGGGCTGTCGATGTACAGGTTCTTGTGGCAGGCCATGAGGCCTTTGGCGGGGTTGCGGGAGCTGCGGCCGATGGTGACGGGCGAGTTGGCTTCGAGGGTGACACGCCGTTGGGGGATCTTGTCGAGCCCGTCGGCGGAGCGTAGGGTGACCTCGAGGGGACCTGTTCGGGTGTAGGTGAGCCTGGGCATGGTGTCGGGGCTTTGGAGCGGGCGCGTGTGGGACTTACTCATGGTAGCGGCCACGGCGGTCTGTTGGGGCTGGATGGTGTTGAGGCGGGCGAGGAGGGGGTAGCGAAGGGGAGGCTACTGCGGGCGATATATAAAGGTACCGGGCTGTCAGGGCGTGGGTTGAGTGACGGGGTGAAACGACCAGGCTGGCACTGCTGCGGGGCCGAGCTCCCAACGACTTTGCGTGCTGCTGGCGACAGCTATTGGGCACGGCGGGGGGTCAAAGAGTGGCTCACGCTGCTGGAGGGCCCGTGGAACGAGGTGAACAGAGAGACGACGGCGAGGAAGCTGGGCGGGCAGACGAGGAGGGCGGGCGGTACAAGTAGGCCGTCGCTGGCGGGGCACGGTGGATGGAGGCCTCTCGCATCACGGGCAGGGCAGCAGGGCAGCTCATGGATCGCCGACGACCCTATGCCTACCTGGACTTGCGTGACTACCAATGCATCACCGCAGCTGCCTGGCGGGCCCGTGCCTGCCCCTCGTTCGCCCAAGGAGCCTAGGGCTGCTCCGAGGTTCGTTATCGCCGCTATCAGGCTGCAGTAGCGGGCACTTGGCGGCGGGCGCGAACCCCACCGAACTTTTGCACCGTCTTCTGCTTGGATAGAGACGGAGAGGAGAGAGAGAGAATCTGGAGCTGCACGCCCACGGCCATGACTCACCTGACCGCGACCACACTCCCGTCTGCACTCGCGCCTCACCGACTGCACCGCTGCCAGCGACACTCGGCCAACCGCATGCGCCTCCGGTAGCCCTCCCCACCGCGCCATGGCGACCCAGACTTTTACGCAGGCGAAGCAGCAGGTGGTCGACGCGGTCCCCACGCGCATCAAGCACATCCAGTTTGGCATATTGTGAGACGGCATTGCTCCGACACAGTATTCCTCCCCCTACTGACTGCCAGCCCAGCTCCAACCAGGACATTGTCAACCAGGCCGTCGCTGAGGTCTCGGACCGCAATGTCTACGACCTCAATCCCCCCGCCGGCGGCGTGCGCAAACACACGGCCAATGGCCCCATGGACGACCGCATGGGCATCTCCTCCAAGGTCGGCAAGTGCGAGACGTGCGGCGAGGGCCTCGACGCCTGCAATGGCCATTTCGGCCACATCAAGCTGGCGCTCCCCGCCTTCCACGTCGGATACCTGAAGCAGATCGTCGAGGTGCTGCACTGCATCTGCAAGGACTGTTCGCGCGTGCTGCTGGCCGAGGACGAGAGGCGCCGCTATCTGCGCAGCATGCGCCGTCCTGGCATCGACAATCTGCAGCGTGTCTCGGTCGCGAGGAGAATCATGGACGACTGCCGCAAGAAGAAGAAGTGTGGCTACTGCAGCGCCATGAACGGTGCCGTACGCAAGGTCGCCGGCCACCCGCTCAAGATCATTCACAACCGCTACGATACCTTCAACAGGTCTGTCGCCAAGAACAAGAAGCCCCCGCTCGGCAAGGTTGAATTTGATCAGTCTTTCAAGACCCTCAAGCTTGCGGAACCGTCCCTAGACAAGCATCTGAGAAAGGCCGTCGACGATATGCATCCACTCAGGGTACTCAATCTGTTCAAGAAGATATCCCCCGAGGATTGCGAGTTGCTCTGCATGATACCAGAGGACGCGCGTCCGGAAATGCTCATCTGGGAGTATATGCCGGTACCGCCCGTCGCCCTCCGTCCTTCGGTGCAGCAGGACGGTGGTGCAACTGAGGATGATGTCACAAACAAGATTGGGGATATCTGCCAGATCAGCAGCATCATCCGAACCGGGCTGCGGAACGGCTTCGCCCTGCAGATGCTCATGGAGCAGTGGGACTTTCTGCAACTCCAGATCGCCATGTACATTAACAGCGAAGTCCCTGGTCTCAAGCAGCAGGGCCTGCAGAAGTCGATGCGGGGCTTCTGTCAGCGCCTCAAAGGCAAGCAGGGTCGCTTTCGCCAGAATCTCTCAGGAAAGCGTGTTGATTTCTCTGGTCGCACCGTTATTGGCCCTGATCCCAACCTCGACATTGACGAAGTAGCTGTGCCAGAGCGAGTGGCCAGGAACCTGACCTACCCCGAGAAGGCGACCCGTTATAACATAGATAAGCTAAGAAAGCTCATCCGTACTGGGGCTTTGGAGCACCCGGGTGCCAACTATATCATCGATGGCAAGACGAAAACAAAGTTCTCGCTTTTCGGGTTCTCGAAACACGAACTCAAAGACGAGAAGCTCGCGAAAGCCGCGGCTAGGCTGAAGATTGGTGATATTGTGGAACGGCATCTGGAGGATGGCGATATCGTCCTCTTCAATCGCCAACCGTCCCTACACAAGCTCAGTATCCTCAGTCATCGCGCAAAAGTCCGACCTTGGAGGACCTTTCGCTTGAACGAATGCGTGTGCAATCCGTACAACGCCGATTTTGACGGCGACGAGATGAACCTGCACGTACCGCAGACAGAAGAGGCCCGAACCGAGGCCATCGAGCTCATGGGCGTGAAGCACAATCTGGCCACGCCCAAGAACGGGACGCCTATCATCGCAGCCATTCAGGATTTCATCACAGCTGCCTTCCTGCTCAGTAGCAAGAACAACTTTTACGACCGGATAACCTTTTGCCAGATTTGTAACTTCATGTTCAACGGCGACGGGGCGTATGACCCCGACACTGGGGAAACGTTGTCGATCGAGATTCCCCCGCCTACTGTGATGAAGCCTGAGATGCTCTGGACGGGCAAGCAGGTTTTCAACGTACTGATGAGGCCCAACGAAAAGTCTCGGGTACTAGTTAATCTCGAGGCAGCTGGCAAGCAGTTCAAGCACACGCCTGGCCAGGCGCCCGATCTCGACCTGAACGATTCATATCTGGTGATTCGCAATTCAGAAGTCATGTGTGGCGTCATGGACAAAGCGACTGTTGGAGATGGCAAGAAAGACTCGGTGTTCTATGTTATGATGCGCGATTTCGGCCCTGATCATGCTGTCCAGGGAATGAACAGGCTGGCGAAGCTGTCCGCACGCTGGCTCACCAGCAACGGTTTCTCGTTGGGAATCAGTGATGTCACTCCGGGCACCAAACTTGTCGACAGAAAGAAGAAGCTGATCGAAGATGCTTATACAGAGTGCGACCGATTGATCAGACTATTCAAAGAGGGCAAGCTGGAACGAGATGCAGGGTGCGATCAAGAAAAGACCATGGAGAACAGGATTGGTGGCATTCTGTCCAAGGTCCGTCAAGACGCTGGTGACATTTGCTTTGACGAACTCAGTCGCTGGAATGCGCCATTGATCATGGCCCGGTGCGGTTCCAAGGGTTCCAACATCAATGTTTCCCAGATGGTGGCTTCCGTCGGACAGCAGATGATTGGGGGTGCGCGCGTGGCTGACGGCTTCCACCATCGAACTCTGCCTCATTTCCCAAAAGCCTCTCGGCAACCGGCTTCCAAGGGTTTCGTCAGCAATAGTTTCTTCTCTGGCCTCAGTCCGTCAGAGTTCATCTTCCACGCCATGAGTGGTCGAGAGGGTCTGGTCGATACGGCTGTCAAGACTGCTGAGACTGGCTACATGAGTAGACGGTTGATGAAGTCGCTAGAAGATCTCGCTGCGCAGTATGACGATACAGTACGTAATTCCTCCGGAGGCATCGTGCAATTCCAATACGGCGACGATCACCTGGATCCAGTGGACATGGAGGGCAAGGCTAAACCTGTGAATTTTGAGCGCACTTTTTCCCATGCTGTTACGTCAACGTGGAAGAAAGACGAACACACCCTCACTCCCAAAGAAGTCCGAAACCACACCATATCGACACTGAACACTGAACGCAACAAGCACGTGAGATACAAGTTGGACGGTGTCACGAAGCTGGATTACAATGACAAGAGCGATGACAGCATCGATCAAAAAGAATCTATCCGGGACTTTCTCGATACCGTGCAAGACTTCGTCTTCAAAAAAGCTCAGACCCTTGAGACGACTCTTGCCCATCTCGGTATCAGTAACCTGACTAGCAGTCGCAAACGAAAGAACTCGAACGAAGCTGAAAAATACTCGCTTGCGGATGGACTTGCCAAGATCTCACAGTCGGCGCTTGATGCTTTCATCGGCCTGTGCTTGACCAAATACTGGCGGTCCAAAGTGCAGCCTGGGCATGCCGTGGGCGCTATCGGTGCTCAGTCTATTGGTGAGCCCGGAACGCAAATGACACTGAAAACTTTCCATTTCGCTGGTGTTGCCGGCATGTCTATTACTGGAGGTGTACCCCGTATCAAAGAAATTATCAACGCATCCACAAACATATCCACCCCGCTCATAACCTGCGAGCTCTCCAACAAAACCGAAGAGCGCGCTGCTCGCATGGTCAAAGCGCGTATCGAGAAGACGTATCTGCGAGATATTATATCGTACGTGGAAGACGTGTGGCATCCACAGGGCGCATATGTCGCCGTCAAGGTTGACTGGAAGACTGTCGCAGCGCTCCACGTTGATGTGACCATGGAAGAAATCGCACGTGCCATTCAGACACACAAGCCGTTCAAGTGGGGGAAAAAAGGCGGACTGGTCCACCCAGCACAGTCCCAACTGCGCGTCGAAGTCCCAGATCCCTCTGCCTCCAACGCCAAGAAGCCCCCTACCACGCGGTCTCTCCGAGCGCGGAAGGAGTTCTTTGAGCGCGTGCAGGAAGTCAAGGCGCTGATCCCGGACGTCGTCATCAAGGGCTATCCAGACTGCGAGCGCGCCATCATCAAGAAAGCCACGACGGCCAACGCACAGGGCCAGTACGAGTGCCAGCTCTTCGTCGAAGGGTACGGGCTCAAGAACTGCATGACGACGCCGGGCGTGGAGCCGTACCTCACCAAATCGAACCACGTCATGGAGGTGCGACAAGTGCTGGGCATCGAAGCTGCGCGCGCCACCATCTGTGCGGAAATCGGCGAGGTCATGAAGAGTATGGACATCGATCCGCGACACATGCAGCTGCTGGCCGACGTCATGACGTTCAAGGGCGAGGTGTATGGCATCACGCGGTTTGGGCTCCAGAAGACGAGGGATAGCGTGCTGCAGCTGGCTAGCTTTGAGAAGACGCCAGATCACCTATTCGAGGCGGCGAGTAAGGGCAAGATTGATACGATTGATGGAGTCAGTGAGTGCATCATCATGGGGCAGAGCGTCAAGTTGGGGACGGGCGCCATGCAGGTTGTGCGGAAGTTGGGGCTGCAGAAGGGGGTGGATATCAAGACCAAGAGGACGATGTTTGAGGAGGGGTGGGAGGCGCTGTGAGGTGGCGGTTGAGTGAGTTTGGAAGGTTTGCATAGCGGATGGGCGAGGGAGCATTTATGGCGCTGGTCCTCGCTTTGGGAAAAGTCATATTGAGCATATCTACGAATCTTATACTCTTTCCGTGGACTTTGTTTGTTGGTCTGGGGCTGGTCGACTCGGGTTGTACCATCTCCCCAACTTTCCAAATTTCGGTCGTATAGAACCTAAGATGGCAGCCGTCCACCGAAAACTAGGAGTCTAATTTTCGTATAGCCACCCGAAAACCCCCTAGCAATTTTCGCGGCCACGTCGAAAACGACAGTGGTTCCTTCTTTTTTCTTTTCGGCACACCGAATAGCAGTCACCACACATTTCCTACGGAGGAACTCGTGCCCTTCAATACCCCGGAGCACTCTGATCTTGTGGTCTGTGTCAAATAGTCGCGTTTCATTTTGGGTACTCATCAAAGACATGGAGTATGATTTGAATCATATCGTGCGTGACAAAGGTGAAGCATATCATGAATGCAGCTCGAGAATGTCTCGCGCAGGAATTCCAGATTCATCAAGGCCTTAGATAGTAACGCGCGTAGGACTGAAGCATGCATAGGGATCTGGCCTCAAGCAAACGCCTAATTCGCTCTCCTGAAGACGCCTCAAAGCGCCCCGAAGGGTCAGTCGTCCGCTGTGTTCCAACGCGCCCGCTTTTGACATAGTTCGAGCGACAGAGGGGTCACCGGTGCACCTGAATTGGGATCCGGGCACAAGGCTCCCCTTTCAGATGCTCACATTATCATGAGACCCGCAGGGACTCGAGGCAGGGAACTCCGGTTTCAGGACGGTAGCCCCATGTACAGTCAAGAACAACACTGTCGGAATTTTTCGTAGAGACGACCGAAAACTGGGGATACTCTTCGTAGAGCCCGAAACCATTCTCGTAGAGATGACCGAAAACTAAGACCAGTTTTCGTAGAGCCCGAAAATATTTTCGTCAGGACGACCGAAAACTACGGACAGTCTTCGTAGAGCCCGAATTTCTTTTCGTAGAGACGGCCGAAAACCGAAAACGAATTTCGTAGAGACCACCGAAAACCGAAAACAAATCTCGTAGAGACCACCGAAAACCGAAACACTCTTTGTGGATTGCTAAGTTAGGACGAGATATTGGAGTCAATGCTTGCACATATCATTGCGGAGTTTGCGAATTTAATACAAACTATCTCGATCTTAATTTGACAAGTTCACAAAAGGGTGTACAGCACAATGAACATGAGTACCATGCCCACGGAGAAGACTCTCACTATTCCGCAGAGTGTTTCCGCAGCCAAAAATGCATCGAAGATGTCCCTTCTGTGCAGGACGAGGCAATACGCGCAGGAATAATCGGAGGTGACGGTGAATATCCCTCCATCGTTGATAGATTCAGAAAACGCTTCCAGCACGATCACTTCGATGACGAGCAAGAAGATCGCAGAACCTGAATCTGCGGATGACTAAGGGATGCTTTCATCACCGAGAATCGTTCTACGGAGTGGAGACGAGTATCAAGAACCCCGGAGACTCAGGAGAGGGATGCCGTCTGTCTCGGCCATCCTATCATGGGAAAATGTAGCGGGAAGACACCAAGCTGGACCACTGAAGATCATCAGGTGGCTTGTACCACTTGGTAAGTGATTCCCCATATCTTTGGACTCTTCCGTGTTAACGTTACTATTAGTACGAAGAAAAGACGTCCGTGCGCTTGGGTTGTAAGAGTTCAGAGTGTCTATAAGATTGGATGGTACCCTCTCGAGCCGCGCTTGCGAGCAGGGAAGGACTCGGCTAACCTGGGCTTTTGGGAGGCGGATGAGGAGAATGTAAAACGTCAAGAAGCTTTATCGGGCTTTGTTATACCCTACAATGATGTCCATACACTGTATAACGACGTTCGACGAAGGTGGTTGGGATATCCCTCGCTGAAAACCGCGAACAGAAAACGGAGCCATATTAGACCTTCTCTGCTTACGAAGGGCTTGGTGTTTCTTGAGGAATACGCAATACCTCCATACAGTCGGCGCCCAAGAGGCTTTATTGGGCTTTGTTACACCCTGCAATGATGCTCATACAGTGTATAACAATGTCCGACGAAGGTGCTTGGGATGTTTCTCGCTGGAAACCGACTCCTTCGTATAAGCCATCTGATATCCCAATACACCTCCGAGTCATGTCATCCGTGGACTTCAACATCTGGCCTGTCTCCGAATCTCTGACGGAAGAGTTAATTCCCGGGAGTCAGCACGATATAGGCGGTCTCTCACCATTGCCGTCGTCGAGCTCCAACTCAGAAAGCGGGAGAGAGTTGCATTCTCCTGCGAAGTGTACCTCATGCGCTACTCCAGCGTTGAGCAAAACAATAACTTGGGGGTAGTTGTATCAAGCTCGTCGACGGAATGCTGGCCCAGGCCCTCGTCGTTGGGGAGACGTGGCAGGTTGAGGAAACATTCGAAGCGCCTTCCGAGGTTTGAACCCTAGAATTCACTTGAGCAGGACCATGTGCCATTGTAGCGGGCGGGATCAGATGACGGAAACGCCCCGCTCCAGACAAATTTTGGAAGGTGTGTGATAGATTTATTTGTTCGATGGGCGGCATGCGGTGTCCTACGAGTTGTACGAGTCACATGATTGGCGCATTGTTTTCTGTGACGCTTTTGGGCGTGAAAGTGACAGGAGCTACTTTCACCCGCCAAGGCGGTTGCCGTCTTCACCCCACCCAACTTCACCAGCAACTAGGGAATTGTTTCGTCGTCAGGTTGTTTGGAGATACTTGTGGAGCGAGCGCCCACTTCTCATCATTTGATCGAGTCCTTACTCCGCCAACCTAAGCACGATCGGAGACGAACCTCCTGGGCGGTAGTTGAAGACGGCCATTTCCGCCCACCTGTACCTGGAACACCCAGATGGCTTGGACTTGCTGCTGCCTCCCTCTCTCCCACCATCTTCTCAACCTCTTACGAGTCGATCCATCCACTCACCTAGCTATCATTTCCGAGCTTCTTCGCGACCATGGAGCGTAAAAGGGTATTGGCGGAGGATTGCGACGATGCTATAAGGTCGCTCTTCGCAAAGAAAGCAAAGATGGAGGCGGCGGAGAACAATGCTCGAGATGATAACAGGGCGTGTTGGGCAGATGCTCAGGCTGTGAAAAATGCGCTCGTACAAGAGGTCAAAAATCTGCAAAGGATGCAGTTTGGAGAGGGCAGATCGCGGATCGCAGAAGAGTAGACCCAGCAGACGACTGATTATCAAGAAGAACTCCTTCAGCGAATCGACAGCCTCGAACAAGAGCTCCGAGATGTGAAGGCCCAGTTACGAACCGATCCGGCCACTGCTGCTTCGCGGGATCCCGATTCGGCGGAGTTCTACATCTATCTCGATGACGTGAAGGCCGAGATCGTCGCCGCTGCTGAAGGTACCATCGACGAAGATTCTCCTGCCGAGAGCCTTCCAATAGACACCGAAAACAACATTGAAGAACATCTGGTTACCAAGCTGTCCGAAAAGTCTTCTCTCGAGCACTTACTCCGACTGCATATGCTCTCACCTGCCGCAATACTCCTAAGGCAGAGGATGGATAGCTCATACGAGCCGTCAAAAGTACCACTACGTCCAATGGATGGTCTGGCTGCTGCCTACTACTACAAGATAGCTTCAAAAGACGACTACGGTCCAGACACCCAGAGCCTGTTGGATACTGTGTACCAGTTCCATTGTTTGCACAACGGCGAGCACGCATACGAACGCTGCGATCTGATTATGGAGAGGGCATTTGACTTAGTCTCTCACCTTCAAATCTAAGAGTTGGAGGCATTGAATGGTACGTGCATCCTGCCTGGCTGGAATTCATAGATACTGACGTCATATATAGAGGACCCTATTCTCAACGACGTGCTCCGCATCTCTCTGTATAAACCTACCTGAAACGCCATCCCCTGGTTCCTCGATTGTCTAAGGCCATCTTCACATTCACCAAAGGCAGCATTGTGCTCATGTTCTTGGTTCAGATCCTCAACCTTATATAGCGCTGTACTATAGTCTGTAGAGGTCTTGAACGCTACGCACTTTCGAAATTCGAAATTGGGGGTACAAGTGCTATCTTTGAGAATTTCTTTTTACTCGGTTAGCTGCTGTTGAGCCGAATTTCCGAGTATATAATAAGTCTGTGCACTGTGCTGCTATCCATCATCCACGGATACGTTTGCACGCCCAAAGAACCAAAGAACAATGACTCGATAACTGGAGCTCTTACAAGCAAAGGCTCTACTCTCTCTGCTGTTGAGCTGAAGTCTATTCAGGCCAGACATGATGATAACGCCAACGCGCAGATTAGATGTACGCGCAGATTAGCACTTGTACCTCTCAAATTTCCCAGGGTTCCCTTGGAGAAGCGATCATTGGGGCTTGCGTGAATGTTCATTGAGAGGTCAGAGCTGTCACACGGAATGAGGTTGGATGGGCTTGGTGACCTGGCGATGTTGATTAGTTTTGTGCATCTGACAGGGAGAGTAGGGTTTTGCTCGTTGGAGCTTCGGGTTGTTGGGTTGTTGTTTCTTGGAGATCCGTGGTTCTGCATTACTCATGATTGTGGAAATCTGGTTGCGAACAAACGTATTCGTGGATATACTAGAAAATTGCCGACTCATCCCTCATCCGTGGTGTTGTTTAGTTTGATGTATCCGACTGAGTTACTGAGACTCGAGACGCGGATAGCTTTTCTCCAAGCGCTGGGTATCCGTGGAACTAATGCGATGAAACCAAAGGACCAGATTCAACAAGCAACGAAAAACTCAACAACGCTTAAGCGACATCTGCTATGTTTCCCGCGAGCTAAACGACATCTGCCACGCAAAGATTTTGGAAATGGACGAGGAGCTCGTACTTTTGAGTCCTATTCGATAGACTTGCACCAACGTTGTAAAACACCACTTGTAGCATATTGTAGTGGTAACGAAGACCGATGATGCCTCTTGGCTGTTGGCGGGTTCATCACTCACACTAAATACGCACTCCTCGTGGTCGATCCATTGTTGAAACCGCTGGTTCGTACCATAACAGCTCCAAAGGTCGGCACACCTGTTGATTCAAAATTTTCGCGCACTTTTTCATATTAATACTTCCCTCTCCCTCCTTCTCTTCTTCGTCTTTCTGCAAAACAACACCACACTCACACCTACACTTCCGCTTCCACTCACACCTACACTTCCGCTTCCACTCACAACTACACTTACACTCCCCCTCCACCTCCAAAAACAAGCAGCTGAAGTCACCATGTACTTCCAACTCATCGCTGTCACCGTCCTTATGATGGCCTTCGCCGTCATCGCCGTCCCCATCACGAAGCCAGCCACCAGGTCCATCAACGAGTCCGGCAGCGCAGAAGCCTCCGCAACGCTGATGCAGCACCTCGCCGAGGGATCTCCACAAAACGCAACCCTCGCCACCTCACCGCATAACATCGTTCCTTGCTTCGACAACATCGTCGTAGCGAGGAACGGGACGAAGAATGCGATGGACATCAAAGATTGCGACTACGATAAGGAGTACGAGCGGTGAGTTGCATATCCTTACCTGTCTTGAGTTTTCTCTTCCTGTTTTGTTCGAGTTCTACTTTTATGCGATCTTGGACTTGGATTTGGACTTTGGCTTCGAATTTCGTAATTCGTAATTCTATTTTTTTTTTTTTTTTTTTTTTTTGGCACACGACGCGTACTGGCTCCAGACGCTGATGCGGCATGCACAGGGCTCTCGAGCAGGGCAGTCTTACCAGCAAGATGAAGCGGCAATTCGCAAACGTGCACTGCGTTGTATTATAGATTGACTTGATTGAGCTTTTTTTCACTTCATTTCGACGTTCGCGCATCCGCATTCCGATTCGTTTTCCGCTCCATTTCTTCTGTGTTAATACGCATACTGATGGAAAGTGGCTGCGTAACAGGGCTTTAGAGCAACACCTTCAGAAAAGGGGGCCAACGTGGAACTTTATAAAATGGAGGGTAAATCAAGGTCTTGGGTGCAGGCCTTTGTAGACGCCGTCGCTGCCCTCCCCAACACTTCTGGGATCGGCAGCCGGCATCCGAATCCAGCAGTCGGGGGGAATGTTCGGAGGAGGGTGGCACTGGTACGCATGGAATGGGAGGTTCTTCACGTTTTGTATGGTATGTTATGTACATGCTGGAATATACCGGGCCTGGTACTGACAGCTATGGTTATTAACAGGCTTCGGAGACTTTTCCCGAGCAGAGTGCGTGAGGGGCTTGGGACAGTTTTTGCGGTTACGGCGTTTGGACTTGGTTGCTACTTTGGGATGCACGGGAGTTGTGGCAATATCGGGACGGATGTAATGCAGGTCGATCGCGGGATTGACTGATATTGGTCAGGGTAGAATCGAGGCAAAAAAAGGTAGAAATTACTGTCGTACATGTTGGTATTTGAATAGCAGATTTTCTCATATTTCGGGTCGAATGTTAACCAAAAGATTCATTTTATCGTATTGTGCGGGTATCCACTGGAGAATGAAAGTATATTTGAACATCGCTTGATTTGTGAAGACGGATCTACTCACTTCAATCATTCTTCTCGATGCAGATAAGACGCAATGGGGTGAGGCTCAAATGCCTGGGCGTTGCGGGTATGTTACATTTCCCTCGATGCTGCACGAGTAAGTACGTGGTAATGTTTGTAAATAGGGTGGTGAGACGACGATGAGTCGAGAAGTGTCACCGTCGCTATGACTCTGAGGTCCAGTCATACATAGAGATGCGTCACAAAAGAGTCACTAACTTGGTTCAAAACCCATACATCGCGACAAAAACCCGCAACGTTCCCAACTTCGCTACCAAACGTACATACCTGCTCATCAAAACGCAAATAACACAATCATCACAATCGAAAACTTCCCGTGATAGTCTATCTAGTATCTGAACATCTCCGGATCTCCACAGTCGATCCGAGAGGTTTTCACAAACAAGTCAAACGACCATGTCCGACAGGAAGGAATCCCTCCAGTATCTAACCGAAGCCGAAGACCACGAAGACGTCGGCGAATTTCTTGTAATGATACCAGATACCGTTCCAGCATGCTACATAAAACCAAATGCGCCTGGTGCTTCACGCTGGCAAGGAGAAGAAGGGCAGCGGCTTGTTGCGTACTACGACAACCCCCTTGCAAAAGACAATGTCATCGATCCAGCCACAGTCCACTACAGGCCCATACCTACGAGTGCTTTGAGAGGATTCACGCAGCATCGCATCGAGATTATCGCCACGAGATTCCCAGAAGCGTCGAAATGCTCGCATCTGCTCAAAGACGGGAGATGCATGGATGCCGACAATCGGTGTTATATATCACACCTCGAGTCGACGCATCCAGGAGTAGCTGGAGCTGATGCCAGGAAGAAATGGGCAGAGGAGTATGGCAGGGAGCTGGAGGACATATTCGTCTGGCCCCAGTACTGGACCGGCGCCAGGAAGGGAGTTGGCATCAAGTGTAATGATTTAGCTGAACTCGCAATCTGCATTGAGGGCTGGAAGGAACTCGAAAGGAATTCATAGGGGGCTCCTGCTTGTCGAAACGGGGAAGTGAGGCTGTCTGCTGTTTCGTGCAGTTCACCGCAGACGATGCGTATATCGTGGGTGCAGGCTCCAGGTTGAAACACGGCGTATGAGGGTGGCTCCGGGACGAGCTCAGATTGATGGTGGACGCTGGACGTCTACGGAGTTCGGAGGTTGATTAAAAATTCTTTATGCTTGTATTTCAATACGGCTACCGACTGTGTTTCAGATGCTTGTGACTGCCAAATCTTCTCGCTGGTGCATAATTCGTCAATACTATCTGATGCCGTGTTGCAATGATGTGGGTCGCCGCTGCCGCAAACTTCTTCTTGAGCCCTTAAGCTCGCCTCTGGCCGTCTTCGATCCGTTTCCTTTGAAATGTCAGGCGGATCGGTACAAGAACCAGAGACATTATGCATAGTCTTGAAGGTGCTTCAGCTCTCCCTCATCCCTCCCCCACCCTCACACTCTCTGTCCCCCCACCATCCACAACGCCCCTCACCACCCCTCTCATCCTGTCGACCAACTCTTTGACTCTAAACGGCTTTCCGACAACATCATCCATGCCAGCTTCCATCGCCGTCTGAATCTGCTGCTGCCGCACATTCGCTGTAATCCCAATAACGGGCACTCTCGCACTCAACCTGCCGTCTCTTTCCAATTCCCTGATCCTGGTCGTCGCTGCGAGTCCGTTCATGATGGGCATTTCCCAGTCCATGAGAATGAGATGGAGATCGAGTGGCAAATCTGGCAAGATTGTGGGGTGTTGTGTGTGAGCATCTCCATGATTCCAATGTCTGGTCTTCTCCAGAAATTTCAGAGCCTCGCCGCCGTGGTTCGCGACGCTGACCACGCAGCCTAGATTCTTGAGTTGCTTGGCCAGCACTTTCTGGTTCACGAGATTGTCTTCGACGACGAGCACGTGCAGCGTTTCTGAAATATTCGATTTAGTGCGCTCTAGTTGTTCAAAGGGCGGGGAAGGCGGGGCGATTGCCTCAGGGGGCACCGTGGGGTGGGCAGCTGATTCCCGGCGTGGCACCGCGCTGGGTCTGACGCTGCCAAGTGTGCCGTTGGCGTTATCTTCAGAGCTGCGTCTGTGACGAATATCCTCAGGTAAGGCGGTGGGCACGCTGCCTCGTCGTACGCTGGAGGCCTTAACCCTCCTTACTTTGATGTAGAACGAGAAGGTACTGCCTTGGTTCAACGTGCTCGTCAGGCCGATTGAACCACCTTGCAACTCTGTGAGACGGCGAGAGATGAAGAGGCCAAGACCTGAGCCACCGTAGTGTATGTGAGTCCTCGGCGATGCCTGTGAAAAGCGCGCGAAGAGGTTCCTCTGTTCATCATCTGAAAGGCCTCGTCCGGTATCGATGACGGAGAATTGAAGATAAAGTGTAGATCCTTGCTTCCAATCCTCTTCCATATGTCGATCATTGCTGACTAGCTTGTTCTCGTTGAAATGAAGGCCGTCTGGATCCGATTTTGGCTCGTCTAGGCTCGCTGATATGGTGACGGTGACGCGCCTCCTCGCCTCGAGACGGGTGAACTTCACAGCGTTGGTAATGAGATTGATTAAAACCTTTGTGTATTAGATACGCAGGATACTGGTCTTGGCGATTGCGGGCTTACTTGTAACAATCGGGTAGGATCCAACGAGACCCAGTCGACCTCCAGGTCGCGATATGATGGTTCGACTTTGAATTCCAGGTGGACCCCAGCAGCTTTAGCTTCTGCTTCAAACATCTTCACCGCATGAAAGGCGACACTGTCTGCCTGTGTATCGACAGGTGTAATGACAAGAAGTCCAGAGTCGAGCTTAGATATGGTAAGGATATCATCTACGATACGTTTCATATGCTGAGTGCATTGTGCGATCGTTTGTGCAGCGTCCAACGTCTGGTCCAACAGGTCGGAATAGGTGGTAGGTGAAGGAACATGCAATTCGCCCTCTGCAGGATAGTACGACGTTAGGATTCCGTCTGCACACTGCATGATTGCTGAAAGTGGATTCCGCATTTCATGTGATACAGTGTCCATAAAGTGCTCAAGATGCTTCTTGCTTTCCATGGCGTTCTCGCTTCGTTGTTTCTGAACACCTTCCGCCCATTTCTGCTTACTGATGTCTGTCACATTCCCTACAATCTCGGTAATGTTGCTATTAGCGTCGAGTTCTGGGTAGGCTGAACATAGGACCCAACGATAGTGTTCCTGCGTGTTTTCGGATTGTGGCAACGCTTCTGGCGGAGTCCAAGCCATCTTCGTCTTAAGCTCAAACGAGATATGCGCTTTGTCGACGACAAGCTTTGCAAACAGACCTTCACAGTACGCGATATCCTCAGCAAAGACAATGCTTTGCCACGCCTCCATGACGTCGTTGATCCCACGGGCGACATTGAATATATCGTACCAACGCTGGTTTCTGTAGATGTAATTGCCTTGCGGATCCATGATGAAAACTGCTACGTCAGACCGTGCAGCCCATCTCTGAAATTTCTGCTCCTTGGCGGCCAGTTCTGCGCGGAGCTGTTCCTCAATGCGAGCGGCTTGACCGATGACATCCTCCTTTTGGCGCATCTCCTCGTCGAACAGCACAACAGAAGCAAGCGAAGTAGCGAGTATGCGATTCATGACATGGATGAACTGCTGATACTCATTGTCGAACGGGCGTCGAGGGTTGACACCAAGGATCAAGAAACCAAGGACCTGCTCACCGGTCGTGGGAAGGATGGGGCAGACAATGACGCATCTACATCTGTCACCATATCCCTTCCAATGAATTCCATCTAGCATTGAATCAGGCATGTCGATCTCCTCAAAGTGCAGAAGGGTAGGCCTTCTCGATTTTGCAGCCTTGACGAGGTATGGCTTGAAGATGTGACTTCCATGTGTATAGTCAATAGTCCTGGGCGCCATAGCGTGGCCGGCCTCCACGCCAATAGATCCTCTCAACTTGTATTGAGACGGCTCAGGGAAGCCAGGCATGTCGGGCCCAGGACGGGTGGCTGTTGTATAGAGCAAGGCAAAGGGCGTGTCGTTGTCGTTGGTGGCAATGGCATTGAGTACAAGGTCCCAGTATGTTTCTAGATCGCGTGCTTTTGCAGCCTGACTCCCGATTTCTACTAGGCTCGAAACTCGACGCTCAAGCAGGTTGTTCTTCATAGTCTCGATAAGCGGCTGGTAATAACCAGCAATATGTCCACTATCGCTCAGAATCGGAATGAACTGAAAAGAGAAGAACGTCTCCTCGAGAAAGCCGTGTCGATCAAGAAACATTGGCAAGTCATGTTCAATGAGCGCCTCGCCGGTCGCGTTGATATGGTCTATGATAGGTTGAAAGTTCTGCCAATAGTCCTTGGCCGCCACTCTAGCACTCTGTCCCATGCAAGGATGAAGTAGGCTTATAAGCTCAATGTAAGACTCATTGTATATCATAGCGACCTCTTCGCCCCAGAACAGAACCCCAGGGTAGGTGTCGACCATGATGATGTTGACAATGCATCGTAGCTGTGGCGACCACGAGCACATCGGTCCGAGTGGTGTGCTTTCCCAATCTACGCTGCGAAAATATTGTATGTGGGCCGACGGATGGGGTGGAGGCGTGTCGAGCGTGCAGTCATATGGCCCAAATTGGGTGGCGCAGTACAGTGCTTCGCGAATCGGCGTTGAGGCAATGGGAGTATCGGCGGGAACAGACGGGAGTCGTTCTTGTACGAGCTGGGGTAGGTTCTTGGGCTCCTTGTGCTCTCGAGGGTCAATGGTGCTCTGACGAGCTTGGCTAGACGAGCCTGATCTTCCTGCCCACTCAGAGCGCGGAGTAGGGTTGTAGACTCCGCTGACGACTAGGTACTGATCCACCTTTACGACTGACCATATGTGGCCCTCGTATATGTATGTTCCGCGAGCCCCTCTTGTCGCCTGCTGGTCGCTGGTGTTGTACAGCCAGCTTCGGAAGCCAGAATGTATATCCGTAAACATCACCGAAGGGTCGTCCTTCTCTTTAAGCTTTGCCAGTAGCTCATCGTTGGCAGCCAGTGCTGGGTTACAATACACCATATCGAGCGGAATATGCTGTAGGGGTTCGTTCGACGAGTTGACTACGAAGGACGGGCGTTCATCGAAGGCGAGCGCGTCGAGGAGCGTAAAGGCGGCAAGATCTTTGCGTGAAGAGACCCTCTTGAGCTCCGATATCGAGCGGATGGACACTGCGCCGAGCCTCGAGCGGGCATCTTCAACCTTGTGCAGCGCCGGACCCGCGGGGTCCTGGTCTCGAGGGGTCATGGGAGGACGGTCAGAGAGCGCCGAAGCTCTCAGTCGGGAGGCGGAAAGGTGGACATTTGATGTGTGTTAGGTCACAGCATCGTGAAGACAGAGGGTTTGGCCAGCCGACATGGTTCCTAGGGCACAATGCATCCAGCTATGGAGCGCGAAGTGGGCCATGGGGACGTTGGGCCCCAGGTCTAGGCACGGAAAGTGCGGACCAGGAGGTTTAGCGTCGCCACAAACCCGTGATTCTCACAGTTAGACGTCTACGCCTGGCGACGAGCACGAGGAGAATAGGATGATGAGTATCGATCTGGCGTCCTGCCACGAAACGGCTGCTCACAGATGCTTGCGGTATCCTCATCGAAGTCTGCGCGTGCACGATCGACAGCACTAAGCCATCTTTGGCTAGCTTCCGTGATCATATACGCAACACTACTGCCCCGTTGAACTGCTCGAAAGGTCTTCTAAAAAAGAAACTTATGTCCGAGGTCATTGCAAAAGTCTAATGCAATGTTGTTGCATACTTCCGCTGGTCAGGAGACACCTCTAGGACCTACGGAACGCAGAAGGAAAAAGCACAAGGTGAGCTCGATGATCGACTGCTCCAAGACTCTTACTATCTGATTTACCTCGGATTTCAACGCAGGAGGAGAATAACAGAGCTTTGTCTGGCACATGATGCGTCACTCCCCCACGGGCGCCTTGCTCGACCCCTTCCGTAGAGATTCCAAGACTGCAAAGCTCTGTTTGCAGGGAGTTTTGGCCTCAGCACCCTCCAAATCAAACTTCGTTTTGTCTCATATCACGCTAGAAACAACTTAGGTGTGCTACTCTTTACAGAATATCTGGTAGTCGTCTCTAATCCAAGGGAAGCCACTGGAAACGGAGACAGGCAACAATCAATGTATTGCTGCTTAACTATACATCTTCGTTTTGGTATTGAATACTATCAAAGCTCCCAAGTGTTTGTATCTCAACCACACACGCACGGACAAGACCACATCCCATCCCGTTCTTTAGTGCGGTTGAGATATATAAGCACCCTTTCTGTCCCATTTTCGTAAACGACGCCTAAGAACACTGCAACATTCGTAGAATCAACCACGTACTAGAACTTGCAATGTCTCAAAACAACAAGAGAAAGACCGGTGCTCCTTCCGGGTTGAGGTCATTTATCTATGCCTCTGGCCAGACCAGTCAGCCATGGCAACCCATCCAGCAACCACGACAACAGCAAACGAGTCCCGTCCCAGCAGCATCGGAATTATCGCAAAGCGTTAACGTCTCTCACATGAGTGATCCAGAACTTATCGGTCTCATTGATGAGAGTGGTGTTTATAATGTATTGCATAATTTCGATCTGTATCATATGATTAACAGTATTGGCCCCGGTTCACGAAGTCAGGCCTACCTCGATCTTCGCGACTACTCTCTGGCACAATCATGGGTCATATTAGATAATCAAGCTGCAGTCTCCCGACTAGAGGATGAGATACGACGCCACCAGGGAAGGAAGGACACGAATAAGAGCAAGATCGATGAGCTCACGAAGGAGGTGGAGAATGCTCGCCAAAAATGTCAGGAAGAGAAGAACGAGCTGGAAACGAAGTTTGATGACACATCCCGCGAGAATGAGGCTCTGAAGACTGAGGTGCAGAAGCTGAGACAAGATGCCCACGATCACGATTCGAAGCTCAGGAATGTGCAACACGATTTGAACAATGCGAGGCAAGGACTCATTGACCTTCAGGACCAGGCTAAAAATGCCGCGGAGAGTTGCGAAAAAGACAAGAACGCGCTATTCCGCCTTATTCAAGAGGACGAGAACCAATGGAAGGAGGATAAGCGTGACCTGGACCAGCAGTTGAACTCTCTCCAAAGGCAAAATGAAGATGAAGAGGGGCTGAGACAACGGGTACAAGGTGAACTCGACGCTGCAAATAATGAGAAAAGCCGTCTTCAACGCGATCTTTTGGATGCACAGAAACACTGCGAGGAAGAGATGTTAAAACTGAAGAATGAGAATGAGAAGCAAGCAAGAAAGGCTCAGAGTCTGCTCGAAGAAATCCAAGGTCAACATGAGAAAGCTATGACCGAGCATCGAAAGGAAATTGACGTACAACGCCAGAATATCGATAGCCTTCAACAGGACAAGGATGAGATCCAAAAAGAAGTCCTAGACTTGAAGAGCGAGAGGATCAGGGGTATCGATGCGGCTAGGGCATTGACCAGAGCGCTTCTTCCTCTCATCAAGCATGCAAGCTTCAAGTACCAAGAGGCTTATCGATCATTCGCAGACGTCATTCCGAGTGCAGCCGATACTGAAGAGAGACTTATCGGAGCCAGCCTACCCAATCCATCGGAAATGCAAGAGATACCTGACCACGGAGCCTCATCACTCGCAACTCCAAGCAGTCACCAAGCAGTGGTTTCACGCGAGACGAATTCGGAAGAAGATCTCCCAGCAGAGGCGATCCCACAAACGGAGGAATTGAATGGAGGAATCCAATTGTCGCACGGAGCGGCGATTGAGAAGGATAACAAGGATGATGGTACGCTCGGTGGCAAGCTTGCAGATAGTGCTAATCTTTAAGCGCCATGGACCATGAAGGAGCGAATATAGAGAAGATCAGTGGAAATTATTGAGATAGATAGCCTTGTAGTGGAAAGCACGTGTAGTTTCGGAGAACGATCATTCTTCAATCGATATGTGCAATCCACTTTGAAAATTCCCATAGACAGGAAGATGCTGGTTCAACACCAATACAGCCGGCACCCAAAGAGCTTTATTGGGCTATGTTATACCCTATTGAAACGCGCATATGGCATGTAACAGCATTTAACGTAGGTACCTAGCATATTTGTCACTGAATCCTTCGTATTATTGTAGAAGTTCACAACTCCCGTCCAAGAAGGAAGTAGGCATCTCTTGCCATTGAAGCCGGCATACTGCCCATAAGCAGCGCGTTCTCCTCTATCACAAGCAGTTATGTGAAGTTCCTGTTGTTCGTTATAGGACGGGAAATGTCTATAAACGACGTGAGAATTGATGCTTCATGCGCTTCTTGCTATGGGTGCTACAGGCCTCTGCGCAAGGATTGTATGTCTTGCACGATGTTTCTACTGCTATAATTTCGGAAAGACGTGTAGCAATCTACTCCGGCCAATTTACGTAGTTTGTTTGTTTTGGTGATTGATGTTTCAGACAATGGTATTGGTTTGGTCTCATTTGAGGGTCTCGCAGAAAGTATGTTTGTCTTGTATCTCAACACACACATAGGGTGTCTTGATTGCGATTTCCTCTAAGATCCCATGGTACCCTAGGTACATATATTGCAACTCAACA
Source organism: Lophiostoma macrostomum CBS 122681 (assembly GCA_010405375.1). NCBI lineage: Eukaryota > Fungi > Ascomycota > Dothideomycetes > Pleosporales > Lophiostomataceae > Lophiostoma > Lophiostoma macrostomum. Next base: position 63,899 of record MU004360.1, on the reverse strand, counting down.
GGTATCTACGTAAGGGCACCTCTTTTCTCGCTTCAACCATCTTTCAATCAACTCAAACCCTTTACGTCATGTCGCAGAGCAACCGGTACACCACTACACAAAAGGTTGATGAGCATAGCATCGATGATGAAGAAGACAGAAAGAAGTTGGAGCTAGGGCGCAAAATAGTCCAGACCTTCAAGGAACAAGAAGCAAAAGAAGCGCACTGCCTAGAGGACAAGAAAAGGCTAGCAAAAAAAATTGTAGAGACGGCGAAGGATCTCGCAGCGATGGCTGGAAGACTTAGGGTACTGCATGCTGCTAACTTTGACCTGGAGAAAGGGAAGAAATTAGCCAATGAACGGATCTGGAAGTTAGAAGAGCAACTCACCGATATCATTGACGCTAAGAGAAGGCAAGGGAATGAATTTGAAGAATCCCACAAGAAGTGTGAGAAGGAGAAGAAGGACCTTGAACGGAAACTTGATGAAGCAATCTCAGCAAAGGAAAGCGGTCAGAGTGGAACATCGAGCGACAGCCAAGAGCCAAAGGAGCGGGACGAGGATCGCGAAATCGGCTCAGACCAGGTCAGCAATCTTGCACAGAACGACGCTGTGAAGAGAGTGCTGGAAGTAGCACGCGAGGCATGCGAGAAGGAGAAGGATGTGCTGAAAGCTGAGATAGAGCAACTGAGAGAGGACGCACACGAAGCTCATAAGAAGTGCCAACGCGAGAAAAGGACGCTGGAGAGGGAGAGGGACGAAGTCTATGCTTCAATTTCAGAGTCTGCGGATGCAAACAAGAATATTCGAGACGAGCTAGAGCAGATGAAGTCGGAGCGAGATGAACTACGCAATCAGGTTTCAGAGTTGCAAGATGATCTTGAATTCATCCAGCTCGATACGGATGAAGAATCAGGGTATGCAACAGAAGAGGATGTAGGGCGAAGCTCGCTCGTTCAAGCTTCCGACACGGATAAAGTTGATGGACCCACAGACACGAAGCAAGATACAGACACGGTTTCAGGAGGTGATGCAAAAGCAAGCAAGAAGGTGTTGGTCGAGAAGGAGAACGACGGCAAGAACAACGATCTGTACAACATGAGTGATGACGAAGACTACCCGTACGGTGCGTTCGCGAAAGAGTGATACACTCAATTGAGGCTGGGTAGTAGAAGCTGCTACCACCAAAATGTAGGCAGTTGCATTAGATTCCTTCTCTTTTTCACGATAGCGTTCGCTCTGAACATGTTGACAGAGCCCTAGAGCTAGATTAGACTCTGTAAATGCACGGGAACTTCATTATGAACTCAAAGTCTTAGCAGTCAAAGTCCTAGTAGCGAAGATCCCCTTCGCATCCACAAAGTCCAGTTCTTCGATAGTCTCGTCCCACAGCTTCTCGATAATCTTCTCGCCCTCAGGGGTGTGCATAATTGCCGGAAACCTTACGATCTCGTTAGTAGACAAAATACTCTATGCCGCCGACTAGTCACCATAATTGGTGATACTGGGGAGATAAGCAAACAATACTTACGGAAATACGGTCCAGTTGGACAGCCAGCTACCATGCGTTGAGTCCGGCTTGATCACTGCCGCATCTACGTACGTCGACGCAGCCGCCTTGATATCCCTTCCCAGAGCCGACCTCATGAGGGCAAAGATAGCCCTGACATGAGCCGGTAAGCTCCGATCAAGTCCAGCACTCTTCACAAAGCCGGGGTCTGCGACATTGACAACCACATCCTCTGGGTTCACATAGTCTTTGACTTTTACGAGGAACATCAACAGCAAGAGCTTTGTTGTTGAGTATCGCTCTTGCGCTACTTGCGTTCCCCATGCTACTGGTTGATCAAATGCAGAGATGATTGTGTCAGCATTTTGCTCCGGGAACTTTGCAGTCAAGGCAAGGCCAGATCCGATCAAGGTCAGCCGCGCCGCTTTTGCAGGCGAATGTTTGGTTCTGAGGACCGGAAGGAGAAGCAATGCCAATAACACGGTCGATAGGTAGTTGACCTGGAATACGATCTCATGGCCAGTGTTTTCAGAGGTGATGAAATCGCCACTTTTAGTACCCGCATTCAGGATGACAAAATCAATCCTGTCTAGGACAGAGCAGCGTCTGGCGAAGGCTTGAATGGACTCGTACGAAAGCATGTCAAGAGTCCATGCTTCAATTTTTGCTGATGGATGCAACTGCTCCAACTTTGCCACTGCTTCTGCTCCTTTCGCTTCACTGCGCGTGGTGATGATGAGTCGGGATAGGTCTAGGTCCAGGAGTGCGTGAGCAGCCTCAAATCCGATGCCTGTGTTGCCACCGGTGATGATACCTGTCTGGCCGAGAAGATCCAGTCCTTCGGGTACCGGTGGTTGCGCCATCCGTAGTGCTCGTATTGAATTCATCAATGGCCTGGAATAGGATGGAGGAGGAGGACCGAGATTAAGGGAGGACATCTTGAGTGCACCTGGAGGTGTTTCGATTTAATGGTAAGGGACTGCAAGAGATACTCCGACACAATTTCTGATAGTAAGATAACTTGACGTGAAATAGGTTTAAACATAAGAGGCAGCATTGTTACCGATATCTAGGTCGGATAGACATCTTATACTCGACGTTTGTACGCTCAGCCACTGATAAGAACCCAAGTAAAACAATTTCGCACATCCTTATCTTGTTTGTACGACAGAATCAATTCAAAGATACAGAAAGATAAAGACGTATAATGATGTACTGTGAGTGGAGGCCATGGGGAGCTATTGTGAGGCGCCCAACGACTCAACGACTGGGCACTTGATTGGCTCGTCTTTCACATAGACTAGCCCAAAGCCTAATACGGCAAACAATGTCCTCTGTCTTTCGGCTAGACCTGAAGCCGCCGGGACAATGCGATGCAGTAGATTTGAAACCACCCATTCTTGTCGCTATGGATTATTCTCATTTCGTTCTTCAATCGAGCCCAGGGCAGTTCTCCGACGTCTTGCTCGTAATATCGTTGTACGGAGATGGATCGGTCCAGATGATGTTGAAGCTTTACGATTGGATCAATCAGCAACAGCCTTGATTCTTGAGGCATGAAGTCTTACTCGTCACTATCGTAGTCGGGTGCGTTCTTGTCACCCAACTCCTTCACAATATCGTGAAGTGCCTTGTGCTCCCAACAGATCAGAATGTTTCCGGACCCAGTATAACCATCCACAACGTTAGCCACGCACGCCGAGTCGTCTCTTTGGCACGATGTATCGACAGTGAGGCCGAGATCTCCTGCAAGCGGCAGCACAGTGTCGTATGGTCTTTGCTGACTGCCATCTGCAGTTCTTATTAGTCCTGTGATAGCCCAATTATGCCTGGAGGCCTACCAGACTGCGGCGTCTGCGCCAAAATATGCCCAATATTGTACCCGCTGCTTGCACCAAAGACGGTACGTAGACACTGCGCACGCTGTTGTCCCTGGGCGTTCAGGCCGTCACCGCTATCAGGCTTCTCACCATGACGGATGAGATATACAGTCGCTCGCGCTGACGCAAGGGAGAAAAGAGCAAGACTGCTAAGGACGCTCGAGATCTTCATTATGCAATTGAAGAGGAGTACACAAGCTTTGGGGCGGTTGACAAGCTTTTGGATCCTTCGTCGGAATATGCTTGGGTCTTTTATATGGATATAGAGCGGCTCAATCGCTCGTGTGGATGAGCACTTGAGGGTTTGTGGCTGCGCGGAATGTCACCATGAGGAGGTCACCGCCCAGTAGTGTGCGTGCGCATTCACTGCTGGTTGCCAATAAATTACCCGCGTGGCAGTCGCAAACGTAGTCCGGCATCGGTGACGACATTCGGCGAGATCCCAGGAACAGGAAGGAGCCTCAAAGCCTTCAGAAACATGAGTAGGGTTTCCATAGAGATCTTCATGTGGCGCTGTACAGTTACGCTCGTGTTCGCTTGTACATTAGCCAATTAGCCTAGATAGGTAGGTATATAGAGACCACCGCTATTTGGGGAGGTGATCGTCAGAAGAACAAAAGTCATCCTTTACACGTGCTGCAGACGTGCCCTGCCATTGGATCTATTCCCTTTACCAGCTACGAGTTGAGCCTAATCCGACTTCTAGCAACAATAGGACAGTAGAGGCGACGAAGGTTTACTACTTCTAGAGATTCCAAGGGGACTGTAAATGCATGTGACGTTCATTCTTCTTCTCCGGTGCGGACCTTCCGAGAGGTGGTGTGAGATAAAGCTGGTATGGTCCATATTACTCGCGTCTGAAGTCTCAATCAATGTCTTCCCGAACCAGGCAACGCGAAAAGTCGAACCTTGATTGTCGAGTGCGTAATTCTCAATAAGACCTAATCATAGCAAGCCCTCCTGGTTCCAAGTCCGAAGATTTCCTCGCATGTTAAGAGGCTGAACTCAAGCCAACACATCCTCGAAATATGCCATCAAAACTTCTTTGCGAACCGACTTTGCGAACTCTTTCAGTTTGGCATGACTTGGACATTCGTCATCGTAGTACTTCATGTCCTCCTCAGAGCTGAATTTGGTTACAGCAGCGACTGTGAAACCCCGGTTTCTCGGATCGTTGAAAGTCGAGCCGGCACTGGCAGACAATATGTACGGCTTGCCATCTTTCAACGCTACTTGCTTCAACGTCCGATAGAAGTCAAATAACTTCTCCTGGTCTTCTTTCTCTGGTATATTGAAGAGGACAACCCTGGTCACTGGGGTGGACGACATCTCGGGATGTTGCGGGGTAGTACTAAGTATGCAGTCAGCGGCAGCACATACCACAGATCGAATGATACAGACAAGTTCCGGTCAATCTAAAATTCCCTTAACGCAATAGTCTATGCAGGTGTGTTTGTACTTTTGTATTTCCAAAAAGGCCATTGTGAGGGAGTCGGGATCGCTCCGTCGGATCTGATGTCCTAACCGAAACCTTCCGTCATCGAGCGGAAACATTCCGCCAAACGTACGAATGTGACATCTGATGAACATCACCCTTATCAGACTCAACCTACAAGCTTTGGGCTAACCAACAATTATCATGATATATCTGATTCTTTGTGGCTTGATCAAATTCCGAGTGAACACAAGATCAGGCGGCCGGCGTTCTCAGGACTCAAGACTTTACAACAACGTGTTGCCACGATCGAGTCCATACAAGTACGCCACACATGAGCACTCGACTTCGAACGAAGTCTGAGACCGGGTACTATTTCAACTGTCCGATGGAAGAAGTGCATAGCCCCACCTCCCAAACACCGCGTTCACTGCATTAGGCTATTTCCTCCGCACATGGGTGATAGACTACCTTGACAGGGTTTGATATTGAATCTCCACCCAGAACTTGATCGCATATGCTTGTAGCAGCGCGCTTGAGTGGCAATAATTTCGCAGATGGAGGGCTCAAGTCGGTAATTTTGTGCTTATTCGGCACCAATATATGCCAGTAAGCCTGACACATCCTGCAAAGTCATAGACCAATTTGTGGCCTTCATGATCACCTAGGTCAGTTAAAGTCGCAGAGAGACATACTTTGATCTCCACCATCTTCTGTCAGCACGTTTCATATTTGCATTTTACCAAAAAAACGAGCGTCAATCCCTGTGGGTTGTCTGCCCTATTCCTTAATCGCTAGAATTGCAATGTTTGGTAGGAAAAACCTAGTACGTGCGTATGTCTGGGTCTTACCGTGGAGTCTTAGTCAGGCAAGCGCGACTGTTTTGTCAAGAGATGTCGTGATCGTGGGAGGAGGTGCCTCAGGGGCACACGCGGCAGTCTGGCTTCGGGATCACGGGAAAACCATTGCTTTGATTGAGAAGCAAAACACTTTGGTAAGTAAAAAAGTATACGCCTACATCTCCAGCATGTCTTCTCCTTAACATCACGAATTACCACCGTCCCTGATTCATTATGCCACTTTTGGATGATGAGTATTGCCTTGTCGCCGACGGTACATTTTACTCATACTAAACCGTGCTAGGGCGGCCACACTGCCGTTTACAAAGACCCACTGACCGGTCACCCACTCAATATCGGTGTACAAGCTTGGATGGAATATCTCAACACCACTTCCTTCCCGACTCGGATGGGTGTCTCCACAAACGGCTCTATGGCATTCGCTCCAGTCACGACAAAGTATGTCGATTTCCGTACTGGCTCGCCTGTACCGAATTATATTCCACCGGCAGCCGCAGACAACACAGCCGCGCTGAAGAAATACCTGGAGTTATGTGAGAAGTACGCCGATCTTCTGATCCCAGGCTTCTTCAACTTCCCTTCACCATCCATGATCCCTGAAGACTTGACGATAAGCTTTGGCGAGTTCGTTGCCAAATACAACCTATCTGCGGCAGTTCCAAAGTTGTACGATGCCACCGTCATGGGCGTTGGAGACTTCATGTCTGTGCCCACCATGTACGTCATGCAAGCCTCTGGAGTGCCAATGGCTAGAGGGTTGCTAGGATTAGGACGTGCGATTGTTCCCGCGAGCGGAAACCTGCATGAGCTATATGAGAGGGTTGCGGATCTTCTCGGACCAGACGTTCTGTACTCTAGCACCGTGTCATCGTCGACTAGAAAGGATGATGGAGTGACGGTCACCGTACACAGCGTCAATGGCTCTGAAACCCAAATCGCAGCGAAAAGATTGTTGATCGCAATTGAACCGACCATGACGAATATGGCGCCTCTGGATATGGACAGTAATGAGGAACAAATTTTTGGTACCATGAAATATACGACAGTGTATGCAGGCTTGATCAAACACCCAAGTCTGGAGAAGGGAACTGCGTATGTCAATACTGTCCCCGCTGCAGCACCAAGCAATTACTCGGTGTATCCGTCTATCGCTCAGGTCGGCAAGATTGGCCAGCAAGTCGGCGCGAATGGCCTTTTTGTCTTCACGGCCGTGGGAACAGATGGAGATACACCGGAAAGCATGAAGCGAGTAATCGAGAAGACCATAGACTCTATGGTGGCTAATGGTACGATCCCGGATACCAACGGGACTACGAATTTCCCAATATTTGCGGATCACGGGATGATGCACTCTCGTGTCTCTGCTGAGGAGCTCAAAAGTGGGTTTATTCAGAGACAGCTGGCTTTGCAGGGGAAGAGAAATACGTGGTACACTGGAGCGGTATTTAGTACCGGTTACTCGACGGTGCTTTGGGCGTATAACGAAGTTCTACTGCCTAAATTGATCGAAGGCCTGTAATGTAGATGTATCATTGGTTCTTTGCGAGAATGGAAAGAGAAATCCAGAGCGTTACAAACCCCAGACGTATGAATGTTACTGGCTTGAATTCACTGCTGATTGGTCCTGTCTCTAACATTTTTGAGTCGCCATGCACCCTCGCCCTACCTTGCCCAGGGGTTCGTATCCAACGTCACAGAAGCTCGCTCATCACTTGCAGCTCCTCGTTTGCCTCTTCATTGCATGAGTAGAAACGCAAGTTTCCGGCTTTCCAACCTGGATCTTCATGTAAAGTCGATCATCCGGCAACCCCATTCTCCGTAGCCAGCGGCCCCACACCTCGTTCTCCGAGAACTCAGAGAGGTCAAATATAGTCACACCAGCCAAGCCACTAGACAGAAGTCTCCTCTTGATCGGGACGATGAGGACAACTTCATTCAGACTGTTCTCTGATTCATTGAGGTAGATGTGAGAAACGTCATGGTGTAAGAATTCTCTCCAGGCAGGTCGCGGCTTGGTGAAGAGCAGTTTCTGTAAAGCTTTGAAAAATTGGACAGACTGATAGTCTCCGAAGTTGCGATTTGGTTTCAGATTGCTGTAAGGACCCTGTGCGAAGCGAACGTTCAGTCCGGGTATGTTTGCTGCCATGCGTACGAGAGGCAGGACATCGAAAGGTCTGGGAAGCGCATCGGTCTTCGCCATCTCAATGACAAGACTGCAAGCAACGTCCTTTCGGTGGTCTATGAAGACAGTCTTGAGAATGTCAAAGAATTGAGGTAATTGGCGGAGACGGATCCAGATGCGTGTACCTGGAGCAAGCGTCATGCAGAGCGATAGAAACTCCTGCCGAACTTGGCGGCAGGCTTGAGCGACCCCATAGTAGTCTGGATATTTGTTCTCGGTAATAGGCTCAAACCACTTGTTGCTGTATTCTAACTCTAGGTCGCCACTGGGCGTCGAAAATTCAGAAACTTCTGTTGGAATTCGTTGATGTGTACCGAGGAAATAACGGAAAATCTCATCGTGATCGACAACTAGCATATAGATGTGGTTCCGGATTTCTACGTTGCTCGGTTCAGTTCTCCACAGTCAATGTACCGCGCAGTGGCCTAATATCATACCTGCCGGGAGGTCCAGGAACGTGGTCTTCTTCTTAGGGCCACTCCTAAGAGCATAACGAGGGCTTTTGTCCGATGTTTTGCTCCTTGCCTCGGAGGTTCGCTGTTGCTTAGTTGAAGGAGATGCCGTTCTGGAGATGCGCTTGCGCTTCAGCCTGGTATGATCAGCCTGGTTCTCCGCCGAAAGGATGTCTACTTTACGCCATGACTGATGATGGATTATTGCAGGAAGTAGAGGTAGCGGTTATCATTATGGATGACAATACGCGACGCGCAGCGCGTGTGTTGTTGTAAGGGTGCACAAGGTCGTGGTAGCATGTTGGAGCGTGTTGGTGCAGGGGCCAATTAGATCCGCTCGATTTCACTTCCAAGGTTCCAAGGTTAACTTGTAGCGGTCATGTGTAGCTGAACCCGACGCGTCAAGCAGAGCAGACTTCCATCAGGGAGGGTTCAAAACTATTGAGGGCACTTGAGCGATTCTAACCATATTACTAGAGACGCTTGATTTCCACGCTCAAGAGAGGAAGGCATACAAGGATAGCTAGTATGCTACAAAAGCGCCCGAATCTCAACCGATCCAGTATTCTTCTGGGTTTTGAGGAGCTCTACGTTCCCTGTTAGGTAGTCTGCTGTTTAGTGGAAGTAAGAACACTCACCTTCACCAATCTTGCGAATGTCCCCTTTTCTCAATTTCCCATTTGCAGTCTTCGGCCACTCATTTGGCACACCCAATGCCTCGTCACCGAGCCACCACACATATACAGGCGTCTTGAATCGACTGAGCTCCATCCTCACCCAATCCTTGATGTCTTTCTGCGAAGGTCTCTGACCATTGAAGTCTTCTTCCAACTCCAACATAGCCGCAACTTCTTCACCATACCGCGCACTCGGCACACCAAACACAGCAGCTTGCTTGATTGCTGGATGTTGGTATAGACGCGCTTCAATCTCGAGAGGGGAGATGTTTTCGCCCCCGCGGATGATCAGGTCTTTGATACGACCAGTAATGACAAAGTACCCATCGTCATCGAGATAGCCTTCGTCGCCTGTATGCATCCATCTCTGGTCGTCGTTAGCACTAGGATGATGTCTGATGGCTTCAGCTGTGCGCGTCGGGTCATTATAGTAAGAATGCATGACACCAAAGCCGGAAACGACGATTTCGCCTCTGTGGCCCCATGGTAGAGTGCGCATAGTACTCGAATCCACGATCTTGGCCATGAAGTTGGGTAAGAGCCGCCCAGCTGTTTTCATCTTCTTATCGACCGGATCACTAGCTGTCGTCATCGTCGCGACAGAAGATAGTTCCGTCATGCCCCAGTTGGTGTAGAGATCACGTATGGGAAACCGCGTCATCACGCGGTAGAGTAGCTCCTCTGGCATCGACGAACCAGCCATCATGCCGAACCTAACACGGATAGCATTAGCGTTGAGATTTACATTACTATCTTGACATCAGACGTACCGAAGTGACTTTCTGCTTGTTGAAGGAAACGTAGGATGGGATAGCATATCGACAAACATTGTCGTCACTCCATACAGACCGGTGCATTGATATCGTTCTACTGCGCGTAACGTTGCGGATGCATCGAAATACTCGGATGGAAGAACAACTGTGGCCCCATGTGCAGCTGCATTCAAGACACCTACTGGGAGGTCAGTATTGCAAGATGGACCAGAGATGGTGCACTTACCCATGATGAGACCGAAAGCATGGAAAAGAGGAACAGGCACATTTATTCGGTCCTTCTTGCCTACCCGCATCTGATCCCCAATGTACTTGGCGCTATTAAGCATGCCATGGTGGGTCAGTGCTGCGGCTTTGGGCAATCCGGTGCTACCTGATGTGAATTGCAAATTCAAGATATGGGAATTTTGAACACTGTTTTCCAGAGTCGCGATCTTAACTGGAGACCACCGTCCTCTTGATATGACGTCGTGATAAGTCATGAAAGACGACTCAATCTGGCCCGTAGGTGCACCTTGGGATATGTCGTCTAAAAGTATGATGTCTTGTAGCTCGGGTACTAGCCCTTGCAATGTGGCCAGTACGCTAGTGTAATCATAGCGTGAAGTAGTTAAGGTAGTCAGGAGTACCTTTGGCGTAGTAGCTCTCATAGCATTTGCAAGCTCAGAATGCGAGTAGGCGTAGTTGAAAAGTGTAAAGTAAGCCCCGAGTTTTGAGCACGCAAAAAGAATCTAGACATTGGAGTGAGTCGCTTGAAGAAGAGAAATGCGATATTGTCATGCCACGCACATCGACATATTCAGCTCGGTTCCCGAGCAGGACACCAACTCGATCACCCTGTCGTACGCCTAAAGCGTTCAAGCCGGCAGCAAGCTGAGTACTGCGGTCCTGGAGTTGACCGTAAGTGTAGTGTTCATCCTGTTGCTGTGATATGACCGCAACATCGTCGGCTTGATCAAGACACCGTTGATGGAGCACATCGTTAAGGGTCCACTGCAATAATGAGGGACTTGTAGGCCCGGCAATGAACGACGAGTCTGGCTTGCCGGAAGTGGAGTTTCCAGTAATAGCCATTACCGTCAGGAGAGTATGCCCACGCAAGAAGGTCGCCCACAGTGCGGTGGTTATGGATTGCTCCTCACTCCGACATGGGCGTGATTCTCGTGTCAACAGCCAATATCGTCGAAACGCTGACACAGACGAGCGTCTTTCCTCGCGTGGACCTGTCCCCAGGGGTACCATCCGATGGAATGCCCCATCAGGACGTTTTGGGACGCTAGAGTAAGCCATGACTCGCCTGTCGCGTCTCGCATCTCGTCGCGTCGCTTCCGTCGCGTGCGTCGCTCTCTCCTACCGTACTCCGCAGCGCCCCTCCGGAAATAAGCTTAAAACGCGGGAACAGAGGACACACCAACGACCCACGCAAGTGCCTGAACAGTGCGAAAGAGCTCACGTTGGCGTTGGAAAATACCGTTAGAGAGCAGTATAGACGACCACAAACGTTAAGCAATTCAGTGGCTCGAGACTGCCTGACATGGTCCTCGTTATGAATTTTGCATGATCTGGGACAGACACAGCTGAGGCTATCGAGAAGCTACGTCGCCGATTCACGTGTTGAAGCCATTAGTGTGATTCTAGGAGCCACCGGAACCCTTCAAGAGAGTCAGCATGCTGTTGCTGACTGAACGACGCTTTCGGCCACCAAGACCAGAATCCGTGTGGCAATCCAGGATAGAGGTCGAGCTTGGTCGCCACATTACTTTCCTCACGCAGGATTCTCTCGTAAATGAGTCCTTCGTCCCGTAAGGGGTCCATCCCAGCAACCTGAAAATAGGCTGAAGGAATGTTGGCATGCGACGGAAATAGAACGCTGGACATTAATGGCGACGTGGGGTCATCTTCGTATAGCCCTGTACAGCAGATTGTTAGCATTCTCCGATCGGACTGTCATAGAGAGTTCCATACTTCGGAATAGTGCGATGGCCCCCTGACCAAGAATAGGAGCATCTTTATGCTGCTCTCGACTAAGGTAATCCTTCTTGAGAGTCTCCGGAACGGCTTGCGGCGCAAGAAGCGAAGGAATCGAGAGATAGCAACCCGTGATTGGAGGTTGCAACCGCTCGTCCCGAGCGAGATGGGTTATCGTCGAGGCCATACTAGCTCCTGCAGAAATACCAGCAATAATGAATCCTTTGCGCAAATCTCCTCCATGGATATCTTGATTGACGGCTGTCCATAGAATGGCGTCGTAGGAGTCGTACACAGGGACAGGGAATTTGACTTCTGGGGCGAGTCGATAGTCGACATTGATGGCGACACCGCGGAATAGAGTGACCCAGTCTCGGCAAAGCAGGGCTTCATTGTCTAATCCTCCTAGCACCCAACCACCTCCGTGCAGCATGACCAAGACTGGCCCTCCCTGAGTCTCACTAGTACTATAGATACGGACAGTAATGTTGTTACCATCACGTGTTGGGATCGTATGGTCGACTTCATCGAGCTGAGGGGCAGCGGGAGCAGACGCAGCGGTCAAAGCTCGTTTTCTCTCAAGTAATGTTTTTCGAAGCTCGTGAATGTCCGTTGATGCATCCAAGCCTGGCACAGGTCCGCTTTTCTCGAGTATCTGAACTTGAATGTGAGTGCCGAGTGATTCCGATGGATTTGTAAGGAAGAAACATCGAGACTGACCTCTGCGAGCTCTGGGTTAACGTATGAGGGATCTAGCATCAGCTCCATTGATGATTCTTGGGCCATCGTATGCCCGTTGTTTGACGATGCGTGAGGTGAAGATGGACAGAACCTCGGAGTACTCAGGACGATTAGAGGCCTTTGACTGCACTATGCCACTCCTGGCTTAGCGTGATCAACGCACCGATCGCGTCACCGCGTAAACATCATTCACGCAGCGGCCAATCTTCATCACCCTTTATGACTATACAGATGTTGTACCAGTCTTTACGCGCTTGTTATTAACGAACCAGATGATTGTCCTACATACAATTCCACCAGGCGCGCATGCGCAGTGAGTGCAGGGTTGTAGTATTGACGCAACGTAGAGCTACACGGCCTAAACCTAGAAAAAGCCTCCTCAGGTCCATGGATGACTGCGACCGCGCGAACGACTGTACAAGAGAAGCACCGGCTGTCCTTAAGAAACGACTGAGATGACCCGCAGAGCTTTATACCTTCTCATGGTGTTCGTGCACCGACCCGTCAACCGGTGAATCCTTCGGTACTGCACCCACTGGTTCAGCAGTGTGATAGACATCCTGCTCCACCTCATCTCCGAAAAGCGCCGCAATCTCTTCCAAGGCCATACCTTTTGTGTTTGGATAATAGAAGAAACAAACTATCGAAAACAGATACGCAGGGATAATGAAACACAAGTAGAACTTCCACGTAATCTTCTCAAAGGCCGTAGGTGCGACTTGCAACCACATGACGTTCATCAATGAGATGGCGGCCATGCCAATCGTCATGCCCTTGGCTCGGAGATGGTTAGGGAAAAGCTCCGCGTAGTATACATACTGCGTGCCATCGAGGAACAGCTGCGCGAATGCGATATAGCAAAATGTCATTGCTGCCGCGGCTCGAAGCGCATCGTTGTTCTGATTAGAGCCAATGGGGAAGTTAGCCACGAGGGCTGCCTCGACCGCCAGGCAAGATGTGACCATGGCGGTGCCTAGTGCTACAAGGACGTTACGAGGGAAGAGGTCGATGATGAACATTGCAATCATGCCGCAAACCCATGCGAGCGTGTTGAAGCCGGCATGGAAGAGAAGTATCACATCCTCTTCATACCCGAGCCCGCCATAGATGATGGCACCATAATCTAATGACCGTCAGCTCAAGATCGCGGGAAAATTCAGTTGGACGAGGACATACTGTTGATGACCAAAACGCCAGTGAATTGGATTCCACAGGCAAGGCCGACTGCATACAGCGCTCGCTTCCGGTAGGACGGCTTCGTGATGAGAGATGACCAGCTGTTAGGAAGGGAATTGTCGAGACGTAGCTGGGCTTCGATTTGAGCAAATTCGAGACTGGCTTCTGTGTCTTGGTGCAATTTGGAAAGCACGCGTCGCGCGTCATCGTGCCTTCCCTTCTGGATGAGCCACCGTGGCGACTCGGGCAACCACTTCATTACTCCGATTACAATCAACGCAGGCAGACACTGCAACGCCAGAGGGCCTCTCCATGCATCGATGCCGCGCATGTGAAAGAATCCGAAGCCGCACCACGACGCCAGAGCGTATCCGAAAAGCAGGGCTGCACTGTGAATGTCGACCAAAAGCCCTCGGTTTCGCGGCGGGACAATCTCAGTCATCCACACTGGTATGGAGCCCAGTAGCCAGAATGACCCCATGCCCGAGAAGAAACGAAACGTGAGGAACATGCCGATATGTACAGAACCTGCCAGAAGAGCACCTGAGAGGACCACCAGGAGCGCAGGAACCGTGATGCTTGCCTTTCGACCCCACTTGTCACCAACCCACGAGATACAAAGCGCTCCGAAAAAAGCGCCAGCTTGGAACAATCCATTCATCGCCGAGATGAGGCTCGTTCCATTTGGGCGTGTCGTGAGCTCAAAATACACGTAGAACGTGTCCTGGGCGAGGGTCGATCCGATGATGCTACCACTGTAGCCCATAGCAATGGACCCAAAACTCATGGCAAGGATGACCAAGACATTGTACGTTCGAAATTGTCGACCTGATACCTGGGCAGCCTGTCCATGGTGTAGACCACTGTCTGCCATGGCGAATTGCGATAGCCGGGATGTGGACAACGCGAGCAAAAAGAAGGACTTGCTGTTCAGAAAGAGCTCTCAAGTATTTCTCCTCGGAGATGAATGCGTAGGGAAAGGGGCTTGCCTCGAATCACTGGTCTAGCACGTCGATGCAGCAGATATGTTGATCTATGATTCTTCAGAGCTCGCTACCCCAGACATCGCGTCTGCACCCCGGGTACCCCGGATTGTGACCATCTCGCTGGTGTTTACGCGACGGACGCGATTCGCGACGACCGAAGACAAGCGCCAGGAATCAGACTCCTTGGGGTGGACTCAGGAAGTCTAACCGGCTTAGTGCATCCTTCATGCAACCCCGCTGTAGATCACGAGTCATTGCCTTCTCCACTCTTTGGGATTGCACCTCTCCGCGGCTAGATGTTCTTGACTCCGTCTCCCGAGCAAGGCGACTTATGTTTGCGATAGAGCCGACACTTTCTCAGTCCTCATCACGTTTCGCCCTATGACTTCGTCGGCTATCAATATGCACCCCTACAGCAATCCCGCCTCTGATTCGGCATCCTCGTCGCAGAAGTCTACGGCAAGCCGCACGTTCTTAGGTCGCTCCGGGCCGAGATCTCGCAACGGATGGTGAGTTGTGCCTTGAGAAAGCAGCCTACAGTCATTGCGCTAACGCTACTCAGCGTTACCTGCAAGCAACGTCGCGTTCGATGTGACGAAATTCATCCCGTGTGTGGTCATTGCGCAAGACTGCAGCTCAATTGCTGCTATCAGTCGTGGAAACGAGGCAATCGCAGTCGTCCACGGAACGATGTCGGTGATAACAATTCTACCAATCTGGATTTCTTGACATTACCAACCTCCGCGGGCTTTGCGGTTCAGGGTGACAGAACACCTATTGCGAGTTCCAGATCCCCGAATCATATTATAAGCGGTTACGCCACTCCGACATGGGGTCAAAGCAGGCGTTTCGACTTCAACGCGTTCAACGAACTCGACACATCATGGGCTGGCGAATTTTCCTGTCTATTTCCGGACATAGGAAGTCCTCAAGCTGTTCCCTCGTTTGCAGTGACCGCAGAGGGGAGTGCAGATGCTCAAAATGCGCTCGTTACGAACGACTTCAGCACAAGCTCATCAGGGCACAGGCCTCTTGAAGCTACGATTACAGCAGATCAAGCGTCACGCGATCGACTATCGAATAGCGAACAGTCTTCACAGTACCATGCTACAGGACTAGCTAACCTTGCCACTGCCGATGTGACCGGACAAAAGATGGACTTCTTCCGAAGGATCGTACAACCTCCGGCGGCTATCCTCATTGGCGGATTCGAAAGATGGCGGCGATTGCAACGCTACTTGTGCAGAATGAGTCAACAATCCACAGCCGTGCAGAGCGCATTGTTCTGCGTAATCGGCCTCCTAATGCTCGAGCAAAACAGTCATAGTCCAGGCTCAGCGAATCCAGAGTTTTTGCAAGACATATTCCATTTGCACACGGCTGCCTGTGAGGATATTAAATTACGTGTCACAAGACACGGTGAGACCAGGTCAAAAGTCAAAGAAGCAATGCTTGCAGCCATCTTTTTATTGGCTTGGTTCGAGGTCATAAGGGACCAGGATGAACAATCCAGTCTCTTCCCACGCGACCTCGCTGACCTAGTCATCAACGACGCTGGTCCCTGGAACAGATACTCAAAGCAGCTACTTTCTTGGTTGAATACGCTCGACAGCAAAGCTACCCATCTGGGCGGGCACCATCTTCTCACACCAAAGACACTTGCGGTTGTGGCCCACTTCCCAACCCAAATCACATCCTCGGTGGAGGACACCCAAGCCGATTCCGCAAAAAATGAAGAAGACCCCGAGTTCTCGGGTTCAGAACTCTCGCCGGGAAGCTCTCATTACTCGCCAGACAATGCTGATTCTCAATCTTCTTCGCTTCGACTGGGCCAAGTGAAGCATGTTATGCTCAATACCATTCTTCAGCCAGCCCTAGAATGGTACTTATCTTCGCAAGGTTACTGCCGGCGGATCAGTGCACATGACAAACATCACAGAGGACGCTTTACGAGCGACGACGAATATGAGGTGGTCGTTGCTTGCAAACAAATAGAAGCAGAGCTATTCGAATTGTGGGATAGTAGACCTTCTGTCATGTCTCTGACGACAGAGCAGCTCGAGAAGGTCATGTCTGCCGATCTCGCTACACGCCTCGAAGAGATCTTCAGCGTATACCTCGCTAGTTTCTGGATACTCTTTGTCTACCTACACAGGGTCAGCTGGTGGCACCTGCCACACTCGGCGCTGGCTAAGAGAGCTTTAGATGAGGTGTGGAAGCACATGCAACGCGCGTACGGCGAAGAAGTTAATGGCCCACTTCATAAGGTCATCCACCCTAGTCTGCTTTGGCCTTTATTCCTGTACGGGTCAGAATGTCCAGACACGCTCCGACGCATTTGGGCCATCGAGCAGTTGGAGGCATTAGGCGAAGCGAAGCCGATTCTACAAAATGAAAGCGCCGGTCCTGAGACTCTACCTCCATTCCGGTTGAGCGCCGGAGCTACTAGAAACGCAAAGCGGGCTGCTTCCTTATTACGCGAGTTGACCAAGGAGCAGGACAAAGCGCAGTCACGAGTCGATGACAGAGATCTTTCGATGAAATTGTTTGGCTGCTATTTCTCGATAGTATAGATTACGCTACAGCTTCCAATATCTCCTGAACTTGCTCTGCCTCTAGCAGTGGTACCGGGTTTGTCGGGGCCCAGAAATCGTCCAACGCCCTTTTCGACAGTGCAGGAATCAGATCCTTTGAGACCTGCAGTTCGCCCAGAGTCCTAGGCAACCCAAGAGCGCGAATGATTGCATCAAGCACGTCTCCCAAGTCAGCGGCCTCCGGACTCAGCCCAGCCGCCTCCAGCGTTCTCGCGACCTCCGGCTCGGACCATAAGACGGATTTCACTTTCTCTTGTCTTCGGACAATCTCGCCATCGGAGGACCCGTGTTTGATGTTATACTTCATCACCGCCGGGCACATGATACAGCTTGTGATACCATGCGGCACACCCAAGGGCCCTATACGCTGTCAGTGATATATCAAGAGACGTGAACACATACAAACCTAGCTGATGGCCAATAGCGTGGCTGCCGCCCATGGGAATACCTGCACGCACATTATACATTGCATAATTCACCGCCATCTGACAACGGTGTCGAGCTTCCACATCAGTGGCATCGGCCTTGCATCTTAGCAGACTCGGCACGAGAAGACGGAGGCCTTTCTCAGCTCTGTCATCCGAAGCTGGTGTCGCAGTGAGACAACATAAGGCTTCAACACAGTGGTCGACCGAGCGAATACCCGTGGAGAGCCAGTGATACTCGGGCGTCGTGGAGCAGAGCTCGGGGTCCAGTATGATCAGCTTGGAGCCCATGCCCGAGTGAAGAAAACCTTGTTTATGATGTGTGGAATCATCGGTACCGCCTGCCAGGGAGAAGTATTCACCGCCAGACAGACTTGTTGGAATGGTTATCAAGGGCACACTTGGTTGCTTGACGTCGGAAGGGATATCGGGACTTTCCACAGAGTACCGTGCAAGTTGCTCGGGTTTGCTGATATCGTTTGCCAGACACTATGCATATTAACATATGGTCATCATTGTCGCGCTGCTGCCTTACCAGCACCACAAGTTTCGCGCCATCCGTCAGACTACCTGCACCTAATGTGACTACGCAATCCACATTCGCAGCGCGACAATCGGCGGTGATGGCCAGTATTTCTGACCAGGGTGTGTGGGGTGTCATTCCTTTGCGGACTCCAACAACGTTGCTGTTGCCGATGGCATCGATCAGCCTGTCGAGTTTGTCCGTGTTCCTAGCCAACGATCCGGATGCGATAATGTACACTTTCGAGGCATGAAAAGTCTCTCGAATGTGTTTGGTGCAAGACTCTTGGTATGGCCTGCCATAGGAAACGTACGGCGACGGAAGCTGCAGTCCTTTAATTGGAATGCCAGCTAGATTGGTGCCGGGAGGCTCGTCGAAAGCTGGCTTATACGTCTCTGTACCCGACATCGTGCTAGAGAGTACAGAGTTGCTGATGGTCGAAAGTAAGCTCGCCATTAAAACTTCCCACTCGCATCTGTACCGCCCTGGAGTGCCCCGCGTTTCCCCACAATGATAGCCACGGCACCAAGGGCATCTTCCATACCACTGCCGTATATGGCATCACGAGCCCTGTCGTCTCGCTCGCATGCCTCGGGACGATCGACTGATCCCGATACGCGGCCGATAAGTGGTCGAGAGACGGTTGGCGTTGTGCAGGTCTACCCCTCAACGCGTCCACGAATGCCGAGGACATGCTGTGTAAGCGCGACATAAGGATCTCCAGGATGCCAGCTATCATAAGATTCTATCTCGACCTCACGCAACAAAATTACATCGGCTCTACATCAGTCGCCTTCAACACGAACCACCTTCACTTGTGGATTATCACACAGCCCTGCTTTCATCATGGCACCCGCACGAATTATGGAGGTATCGGCCGCGCCAGACCCAGGCTTGATACCGCCGTCTGACGCCGTTCACGAGAACGAATGGTACAACCGGGATTTCGATGGCTACCGCATATCGGAACAGCCTCTGCACACGAAACGACATCTCCGCATCATTTGTGTGGGTGCTGGAGCTGCCGGGCTGCAGATAGCCTACAAGGCCGAGAGGGCTCTCGAGAACATTGAATTGCAGATCTACGAGAAGAACTCAGACGTCGGCGGCACGTGGCTCGAGAACCGATACCCCGGATGCACATGTGACATCCCATCGCACAGCTACCAGTTCACGTGGGCACGGAACCCGAACTGGAGTCGCTTCTACTCGAGTAGCGAAGAAATATGGCAGTACTTCAAGGACATCGCAACCAAGTACGACTTGGAAAAGTACGTCCAGCTCAAGACAACTGTTCAAAGCGCCATCTGGGACGAAGAGAGCGGGCAGTGGAAGGTCAGGATACTGGGGCCCGATGGAAAGGAAGTCGATGACTGGTGTGACGTCCTCATTTCGGGGTCAGGCGTGCTGAATTCGTGGAAGTATCCGAATATACCTGGTCTCGACCTCTTTCGCGGGAAGCTCATGCATTCCGCGAAATGGGACAGCACGTACGATCTCAGTGGCAAGCGTGTTGCTGTCATAGGCGGCGGCTCCTCCGCTGTGCAAGTCATCCCCAACATTCAGGCGACAGTAGGAAAGTTGTATGCCTTCCTGCGGTCACCAGTGTGGATCACGACTGGCTTTGGCGCCAAGTATGCTGGGCCAGGAGGTACCAACTTTGACTACTCTGAAGAGCAGATGCAAAAATGGCACGAGGACCCCGAAGAGTATGCCAAATATGCCCGCGATGTCGAGGGCGAGCTCAATAAGCGGTTCAACCTCATGCATATGCACTCCGCAGACCAGAAGAACTCGAGGAAGTTGATTTCGGATCTCATGACGAATAAGATTGGCGATGACAAGATCTCGAAGAAGATGATCCCGGAATTTGCGCTGGGATGCAGGAGAATGACGCCTGGGAGCGGGTATCTGGAAAGCCTGACTAAAGACAATGTGGAAGTGATCCACGGATCTGCGGTGCGGTTGACGGAGACGGGTATCGTGGACGAGAGCGGCGTCGAGCACGAAGTGGATGTTGTCATCTGCGCGACTGGATTTGATACAAGCTTTACGCCGCACTTCAAGGTAACCGGAAGGAACGGCGCAAACATCAAGGAGCAATTCGGCGAGGAACCAATTGGATATCTGGGTATCACCGCCGAGAACTTCCCCAATATGTTCTGTAAGTTCGCCCTATGCTTTACCCGTCGTTGCGCTCGAACTGACAATGACAGTGCTCATCGGCCCCAACGGCCCAGCCTCGCATTCCTCCATCCTGCCAATCCTAGAATGGTACACGCGCTACGCCTTCCAGATGATAACCAAACTCCAAACCGAAAACATCAAATCCTTTGAGCCCAAGGCGGGAGCCATCAAGGACTTGTACAACCACACGCACGAGCTCATGAAGCGGCTCGTATGGTCGTCCGCCTGTCGCTCGTGGTTCAAAAACGGCAAGACGCACGGCCCTGTGACAGCAATCTATCCAGGCAGTCGATTGCACTTCTTCGAGCTGTTGAAGGAGGTCCGGTGGGAGGACTATGAGCTGGACTACAGGACGGGTAATAGGTTCCAGTTCTTGGGTAATGGGTATACGCATACGGAGATGGATCCTGATGGCGATCCGGTGTGGTATTTCGATGACGCGTTTACGAAGATATAGATTTAGCCATGACGCTGTGGTGAGATTGATGTAAGGTGTAACTGCCATTGAGCTGACCCGGTTTACTGGGATGGTGTGGCGGGATAGTCAGGAATCCAGAACTCTTGCACCCAGTCGAAATTCTTGAAATCTGAGATCGGATCGAGGACATCGGCGTCGTGAAACCAGTTCCGGCGTAGCTCGTCGCCGAAGGAGAATGAAGGTGAGAGCGCGGCGTTGGACCCGTTGCAGCAGATCTCTAGACATGCCATTGTGTTCAGTGATTGTAGTGGTGGTTGCGAATAACCGGGTGCAAGTGGTAAGGTAGTAGGATCAAAGGAAGGACGCTCACTCGTCATAGTTCCCGTTTCGCTACCACCTGTTGGCAAAGTAATCTTTACGCGGCCGAAGTATGGGATCGAGACGAGCATGCTCTTGGCTTCTCGGTCTCCTGACCCTGGCCCACGACATGCTGTTACCAGCATATCAAGTAAATTAGCGCCTTGTCTTGCGACTTGGCAATCGAGCGCGGTGGCTGTTTGTCTCAAGCAACTCGAGGCCGTAGCTATGAGCGCCCAGTCTCCTTCTTCGTCATACTTATCGTATGCACAGGCTGGTCTTCTAGCACTCTTATTACTAGTATGCACACTATCGTCATCGCTCTTCCGCGAGACAAGGATGGCAATGAGCAACACCATCGCCGCGCTGAAAGCCTGGAAGTCCATGACCTCACACAGATAGTCCTGACACGCACTGCGGAAGCCGCTGAACATGGAGATAGTCTTTCGAGCGGCTTCCACGGTGCGCATAAAGCTGTGCTGGTAATAGTAATGTTGCGAAGTAGCTCGTGTACCTTTGCTCCAACGAAGCATGTACGGCATATGCAGCAACTTCTGGGTCATGTGCACACGCATCGCGGTCCATACACAGGAGTACATCTCTACGAACGGAAGCGCCGAGGCTGACGTGGGTGTCGGTGGCTCGAGGATTGAGGACGAGAGGCTAGCAATGAGGGTCTCGAGTTCTTGATCTATGCGTACTGTCGTCGGATAGTTTTCTTCTTTAGCTGCCCCCATACGATCCTGGTCCCTTTCGATGATATCTCCGGCGATGATGCTGAGCTTGTGATGTACGACCTCTAGTTCGCTGGCATGTTCCGGGTTGAGATCTGAAGGTCGACAACCGACGTGCTGATTCGACGTACAGGATGGCAGGCCCAACATACATGACACTGTACGCTCAGTCTGCCACAGTGCGGTCCACGTCGCCTTCTCAATAGTGTCGTTGTACCCGGTAGAGGTTTGATGATAGCCGAGTTGGATCGCGAGTGTGATCGCGCTGCGGAGAAGGCGCCATGCGGCCAGTGGCTTGCCAGCGTCAAGCGCGATTCTCCATTGTAGAGAGAGACAGACTAAAGTATGTGAACTGAGCACAGTGTCGTGTGACGAGTCGAGCAGAAACTGTGCGTGGGCTTGGTACTGCTGGATGAGCGCTGCGGGAGGGCGAGGGAGAGAGAGGAGCAGTCCGTGATTGTGTGGTACATGACTCAGGCAGAGTACGAGGAAGAGATATGCTTTTGGCGTGATGATAGAGTCCTGGGCTGCTATGGCTTCCATGACGATTGATGCGTTTTGCTGTAGGTCACCTGGCTGCAGACGTTTCATCCCTGTTGTATCAAAAGTGCAACAAGTCCATATGGGCCAGAGCTTCTCGGTATGAGAGAGGACCTGGGCCAAGACTTCCGCGCTTGGTAGAAGGGGTTGCTTTGCCCGTGCTGGAGGGAATGGCAGTTGTCTTCCATGGGCCTGGCCTGAAGCAGTGACAGGCTGAATTGTAATTACGTCTTTCCAGAGGTGTGAGAAAGGAGCGTTGTCTAGATCTGCGTCTCCGCCATCGTATGATGATCCTTCTGGCTCTCTGCTCGCAGAAAAACTTTCTTCTCGTAGTGATCTTATCTCGGGTGATGACGCTGAAGTGTGACGATCTTGAGCATCGACCATGCGGTCCAAAACACTCTCTAGATGTGCTAGTCGCTTATGCAAGAGCCCAGTATCTGATTGATCTGATCCTGTTGGTGCCGGACTAAGGAGTCCCGCTGCGCCTGATTGTCGTTTACGGGTCCCTTCTTGTGGTACGCATGTTACCCCATGGACGGCACACGCCTCACAGATCCTTTCTCCAGGGATGAGAATACATCTAACTTTGCGTCGCCGACACTCTGCGCAGCTTTTGGTCCCCAGTCGCATACGCTTCGCCTGGGGTGTAGTCGCTGACGAATCGGCTGCGGAAGCGGAGTTGGGCATCGCACCTGGTGCGTAATCGAAGCATGAGATTTGGAAACCTCTAAGGCTCTTCCGGGAGTTGTGAATGCTCGCTACGACGAGGCCGAGTTCGAGCGAGAAGAGGGTGTCGAAGGTGTGGAGATCTCGGACGGCAAAGCTGACGTGAGTGGCTGGTTCGTGCTCGGCTAGACTCGCACTTACCCGGACGAATTCGCGACTCTCCGGACATAACCTCGTGGAACCTCGACACGGTTAGGCACATCCTACAATCATGTTGAACACCCGCAACTCTTGTCTTTTGGCCCTTTCAGTAGTCAGATCTTGTTGACAAATGCTAGACCAGTCGTATCGCCTTCGACCAGGGCACTTTCGGGTGTTGATCATGGAGCTAGGCTTCTCGGTGAGCCCCTGTCACTCAATGGCGAAGGGTGTACTCCGTATATAATGACATCGTATCTGCTCCAACTCAAGCCTCACTACAGCATCTCCTTCTGTTCAACTCAACAAAAGGTTCCTCTCTTATCTCACACAAAACACTCTCCAAAATGGCTACCCTTGCCGAGCAACTCCAAGCCGTCACCACCAACTTCAAGCAGAACGCACCCGCTTCGGTGGTCGAGACAATCACAGCCGCTCAACAAGACGTCTCGAAATTGTTCGCCGACACCTCCAAGACCCTACAAGTAGGCGCCAAGTTCCCAAGCTTTTCGCTTCCCAGCGCAGCTGGCACCAAAGTGTCCAGCGATGAACTCCTCTCGAAAGGGCTTATCCTCGTGACCTTCTACCGTGGAAACTGGTGTCCTTTCTGCAATCTTGCTCTCCGTGGTTATCAGAAACACCTCGACAAGATCCACGCCAAAGGAGTTGAGTTTGTAGCCATCTCGCCTGAGCTCCCGGACAACTCACTCGATACAAAGCAGAAGAACGAACTTGAGTACCCTGTGCTTTCGGACGTCGGGAACAAACTCGCGCGTCAACTTGGTATCGTTTGGAAACAACCAGATAGTATGGGCCCTGTTCTCAAGCAATTCGGGCATGATCTGGAGAAGCAGAATGGGGATGACTCTTTGGAAGTACCGTTGCCGGCGACATTCTTGGTGGGTAAGGATGGTGTCGTCAAAAATGTGTTTGTTGAGGCGGATTATACGCAGAGACTGGAGCCAACGACAGCTTTGGAATGGATCGATCAGATTTAGATTTGCGTGAGCGACTTGGTCCGTAGTATGAGGCAGAGAATCGATTGATCAGAACCCACCCTTTCCGACACGGTTTCGTAATTTGATGCATAGATTCAGTCGCGAATCAAGTCCAATGGCTCACAAAATTGTTTCGGGAACACAGCGTTTATGTTAGAACGGCAGCTGTAGACGAGCTTAGAACCAGGAGAGCATCCGGTTTCATTGAAGATAATAAAACAGCGAATGACTTTAAAATTTTGAAAAGCGAATGGACAGGCTAGTGGGTTGTCTGTTGCTCGCTGAAGCACATACACAAGCAAAGCGGGTACGTATCGACAACCAAGCTGACGTTCAATCCACACGTGAAAGCAGGATCAAGAAGTCCCATTCGCTTCGGCATCCTTCTTACGAATTTGGTCAAAAAGCGATGCAACATCCAGAGATTCTGTTCCTTGGAGCCCAACTTTCAGGAACCCTTGGTCTTCAAAGTCTTGCTTGCGCCCAGAAAGCTCCTCAACATCCCACTGTGCCCAAACAAATCTTCCGTGGAGAAACGATGCTGCAGGGGTGGAAGCCCACACGGAGAATGCAGCGGGGAGGTCAACTAGTTGGAGCCAAAACAGTTAGCTATTAGATTTCTTGGAAATGAGAATGCATTTCACGGATTGGAAATTCTACCTTCATCGAAAACAGCAACTTTTGCCAAGTCAGGATGTGACTCTCGTTTCATACCCTCTGTATAGACAACGCCGGGATGGATGCTGACAATCTGGCAGGTAGAAGATTCTACCTCATCGGCCACATGTTGAAGTAGTGCAGTGAAAGCGGCTTTGCTGCTGCTGTACAGAGCTTGGTGGGGCGCGGGGTTGCAGTGAATCGAACCCGTCGATATATTGACCAATGTCTGGGCTTGAGTAGACTCTTTCTTTTGATCCAGAAATCGAGCAGCCATAAGCGCATTTCCACAAACGTTGGCGTAGAACATCTCCCTCAACAGAGGCAGTTTTGAAAGCATTGGGACTATCGGCCCGTGAGCCGCGGAGGCGGCGTTCAGGACGAGGATGTCAACATAGATGTTTTCCGACGCAACGTAGTCCCAGAATTTCTCAATGCTTGCATCAATGTTGATGTCGCAGACGTGCCAAGTGACTTTCGTAGATTTGGCGATCTTTTGAAGGGATGCTGCAGCATCTTGCAGAGTCTGAGATGTACGTCCAAGGAGGATTACCCCCGCAGCCTCGGCTTGGATATACGCTCGCGCGGTAGCATATCCAATTCCCTGAACACCTCCAGTGATAGCCACGGTCCGACCAGCTTGGTTGTTTTTGGGATTGCTCGGAGAAATTGCCGGGTATGGTGCATGATGATAGCGTTTTGTCATGGAAGTCAAGGATGCCATCGTGACTGATGTCGAAGCGCGAACTGATGTCTGAGAAGAATGTAGGAGACTACAAAGCATTCAGCTGGTATTTGTATGGAGTGCTGCGAACAGGATTTGTCAAGCAAGATCATACTTTCGTGAAGGCTCACTTGAAGGCTCACCATCTCGTCACACATAACATCGTGAGCCATTATGAGACTCGTCTTCCTGAGAGATGAGATCAGAAGGCGCAAGGCCGCAAGCGAGGCCCTAGACAATGTAAGGAGCATCCCTGCGTAGCGGACCGGAGCCGAAATGATGCTTACAAATGGCCACCAAGTGGCTCACCCGCCAAGCAGTGAGCCACCAGATACCTCGCATTCTTACCCGGTCCTCAGCCTTTGCCTCTGGCATACTGACTGTGAGTGAAAATGGTGGAATCTACTTCTGATGGAAGGAAGAAACGGAAAATTACCGAGTCGCGAAGGCAACAAGGCAGAGAGGCACAGAAAAGATATCGTGAGTTGTTAATGATCGCTCTAATAACGGATGTTCGGCATTCTAAGATAATTTAGGCGAAAACAAAAAGCGCCGTGTTCGAAGTTTGGCAAACACAAGTAGCGCTGCGCCCGGAAGCTCACAGGAAGTGAGCCACAACGGCTTACTACCCGAGACACCCACGTCGATAGATGTGGCCACGGAAGCGCCTGTGTGGGTTGAGCAAGAGCTACTTCTCCAGGAGACCCTCACTAGTCTCACAGACGCAAACACGTTCATGGCTCAGAATGGCATGGCCAAAACACCATGGGACGATATAGATACCCATCTCACGTCCAGGGTCTCTTGTGAGAGTCTCATACCTAGGGATTCATTCATCCGTATTCATGGCTACTGTTACATAAAGGCCTGCATTGAAAATGCCATTTCTATGGGCTACGATTTCTCAATAGCCAGAGCCTCGCCTGATAACGGCGATTGCCTCAGGTCCGTATGGCACCAGTCAACAGCGCCTTACCTCAATTCGGCTCCTCACGTCCTTACCGTGGCCTCACAGACACCGGATCTCGCGCCAAGTGCAAACCAACTCCAGTATACGCACGATTTGTACATAGACTGTCTACCTTTCCCGGACTTGAGGGAAAAGATCATGGCACTCCGGGCTGTCACACCCAAGGTCTTTGACGAGTATGACTTCAAATGTGACATTCATTTCCATGAGGCATTTAAGTGCTGGGGACCTACACCATGGGAGAAGAGATCATGGGAGGTGCAGGCTTGGTTTTTGAAGAAGTGGTGGATGATTACGGGAGGTGAGTATGGGGAGCTAGGGAATTTGAGTCGGTGGTGGCGGATACTTCGTGGTCAAGCTGCGTGAGATCTTCGATGTCAATCCGATACTATGATGGGAAGAGAGACCTACAAGAAAAGTTCTGGCCACAAAGAACTGGGGCCCGAAATGCGGCGATTCTTTGTATCGAGTCCAACTCGAACAAGAGATGACCAGTGATATCGGTCATGTACGGCACGAGCCCGGTAGCATCTTGGTGTGAGCCATGTGCGGACGGAAAGAAATTAACCAGTGCTACTCAAATCCAACTTTCTGGGTGATGAAGGTATAGATGTCGAGAATGAGCGGCAGACGGGCTCAGGTCATGGACCCTTTACTAAATCCTGGTTGGCCAATGTAATCGAGGTAGGACTAGAATCTCACAAATGTGACTTCTTCAAATCTTTTCTCTTATCTCGGCCTCCGAGGAGCGCGTACCAACTGAGTCATCAGGAGGCTTGCGCTTGTATTGTTATACCTCTTATAAGGATAATAAGGGGCATTATAGAGGGTAAGGAAGGCCATCAAAGCCCTTTGGCTTTTGGTTGACTTTGTGCGTATGCCCAGGTGAATTATCCTCGATAAATACGCGCACCTCGTACACTACGCTTTCACCGTTTGGTTCCTACTAGAAAGTCACGTGAAGGTGTTGGCCGGGCCAGGCGGCCATGCTACTGAAAGCTGCGGTCTTTCCCGTGCGTGACGTCCTGTGCTTGTAACGGGATGCGCCTCGATCCGCTTGATTGATACAATGCTCGCTGGCTCTGAAGAAGCTCAACCGAGATGCCGTGACTTCATATAGATATCCCGAGGTCGGTTCCCAAGGTTGTCCGACTGTTGGCTTCCGTAGAAAGAGAGAGAAAGAGTAAAGTCTTGCTCGTAAGAGCTGCAGATTGAAGTTGTCTGTTGAGTCTTCGTTCTTTGGTGTCGTGGACGAGGATCCATAGTTCTCACGCCTTCAAACCGAGGGATGAGTCGCCAATTTTGGAGTCTGTAGGCAGTTGAGGCTGCCTGGAGTAGCGCTAAACGATCGCTTACATAAAGCCACTCAACACCTCATCTTCCACACCTCGTCACTCCAAAGATCTATCAACTATCAGCCATCAATCTACAAAGTCGACGTCAGTCGCACACGGCAATTCTGTAGATACGTCAGAATGCAAGCTACCCAGGTGTCCTTCGGTTCTAACAAGAATGTAGCGATACGAAGCCTTTGATATTGCGCATCCGAGCCAGGACTTTCTCCGAGCATTTGAGAAGGAATTTCGCATGGAATCCGTTGAGCGCATAGTTTAGAGATCTATTGACTATGATGCCATTTCCGTCTTGAGATGGCGTTCACGAGCAGTACTAAATTACCTGCGGGTCTGCTAGCGGGTCAGGTTTTATTGAGGAATAATCAAGACTAATTCAACCTCCGCCCAAGAGGCTCTGTTAGGCTTTGTTATACCTCACAGCAACGCCCAAGATATCATATAACGGCGTTCGATAAAGATGCCTAGAATATTCCTTGTTCAAAACCAGCTCCTTAGTAGGGTATTCCCGCTGGTGATCAACTACTCCTTGTATTTCTGATCGTGAAAACCTGCCAAGACTTCCACCTTACCGTCACCCCTCTCCGCCCATCTCTTCTTCGCGATATCGGGATTAAGCTGCAACGTCTGCTTCGCTCTAACCCACTCTTCCACTGTCACAATCTTGTCGAATCTTGGTCTTACACCAGCCTTCTCCAAGACCGGCGAGTCCGTTATCGGTAGCAGTTGCGTGTCATTGTGTGGCCTAGAGAAATACAGCAGGCCCGTCCGCTTGTACTCGCGTTGATCTTCCGGTGGGGCTACCACACGATGCACACTCGACTTGAGCCAACCGCCAGTCAAGTGAGAGATGGTGTCCGCCAGGTTCACAGTAATGGTTCCAGGCTGAGGAGAGACCCAGGTCCAGTTGCCATCTTCACCCAGAATCTGCAAGCCGGCAACGGGTTGGCGGAAGAGCAATGTCACGGTACCCAAATCAGTGTGTCCGCCCCCCACTCCGTACTTGGCCGCTTTCCATTCCTCTTCGGTACGAGGATGGTAGAGCATGTATCTGAAATGATCCTCGGACTTCTTCTCGTATGTATGCTGCTTGACCAGATATTCCTCGTCTGGCAGTTGCAATACGATCGCAAACAGACGGAGTAGGGGTAGCACCACATTGGCATGGAGAGCGCGCTGGAAGACTTCGATCTCTGGTAGGTGGGCTTTGAGAAGATCAGGTTGACCGTACTTGCCAGCGAAGTCGGGTGTGAATTTGGGTATATTGAACATCTCGATGTTGTTGAATGGGGTTGAGCTAGCGCCTGTTCCCCTGCGCCTCCAGCCGTTATAGTCGGCGGCTTTGTAGTTGACCTCGAACGGCTCTTTCTCAGATGTTGGGAGCTCGAAGAAGTGCTTCGCTAGTGTGAATTGGCGGTCAACTTGTTCTTGTGTCAAGCCATAGTTCTTGACATAAAACTGTAAAACGTTAGTGAGAGCCATGTAGATACATATGGATGTTCGAGAAGGGCAGTGGTCACTTACGAAGCCAACGTGGTGAACAGCGTGCTCCAACTGTTTTGCCAAGCGCTCTTTACCTCCTGGTCTATCATAATCCTCGAGATCGAGAGTCACCAATTCCGCCCATGGGAGCTCTTCCTTTGTCTCTGGGGGATGCACATAAGGCTCAAGATTGGAGAAGTCATATCGACCTTTACTGGTCGATTCCGTAGTCTGCACAGATGGTGATTCAAGTGTAGGCGCCATGTTGTTTGTGAACGCTGCTCAAGTGTATGTCGATGGTTACTATTACAGTCTGTGCTCGATATATACATCACAACTCCATTGGGGTCAGGGTTCAAGGTAGTCAGGCGCCGTCAATCAAAAGCGGGGAAGTTGCCGTCATTGCGAACGTCGATGTCGCAATCGCAATTGTCATCAGCATCGTACCACAAACGAACAGCACAGTGCAGATTGATTAGAGCAGTTCGTCAATTCTCCCACACTCTTATCTCCGTCGCCAATCGAACATGAGGTTGGTCGTGTTAGCGTGGAGATAAGCGTGATAAGAAGAATGTCTGTAGAGGGCTTGGAGTGAGTTGGGAAGCACAAAAGGAGTCGCAAAGGTAAGGCTGTTACGTTTTTCCCATGCATGTGCCCTTAACTCTACGCAGTCAGGCATTGTAGCCAATTCGTACTGCATATCCTCCTTCGACGTGGAACGCTGGGATGGGATGGCGCAATGCGTGCCCTGTAGTTGCGAAAATATACACTTGGGGGAAGATGCAACAAGAGGAGAGGGATTCCAAGAAAATAATTCTCCGTTTAACCTAGGATTTGAGATCTAGTTGCACGATATGTTCTGAGCGCATCTACATTCAAAGTCCTGCTATTGTCGCGATCAATTGAACTCAACCAAATCAGCTACTTGCCAGACAGCGCGAATCAAGCATCGCGACCCTACCCTCCAGCCAAATAAGCTGCAGCTAAAAGCTTGTCGCACTAGACACAAGTTTTTTGAAGCTTGCATTCGGCCGACGCTAACTCTCAAACGCAAAGATCGTGTATATTGCGCAATCTGCTTTAGGAACACCAGCGGAATGAAATCGGAACGAGAAGTCTCGAAAGCACTTCGTCGGTAGTCAGTCAACTACCCTCGTCAGTATCCACTTGATTCGAATAGCTCACTGATGGAACTATAGTTCCAATTGTGCAATAGTGGCCCCAGAGTGCCTGAAATCTCTGAAACGAAAGTAGGACAATAAATTCCAAGTGTGTCTTACTGTAAAAACGACACATTGCGTTTTTGAGCATTCAGGATGAGCTCACCAAAGGGACCGAAGAACGAATTGGATGCGAATCCAGCATCGACGACCCCGAGTCTACCCAGCGAGCAATCCTCAACAACCGACAATCGCGAGGGGCCAAGATCGTCTGGTAAGGCTCGACGCGCTTTTCGGAGTTTTCAACGATATGCGTGGGACGATCCAGACAAGCCAAAGCACGAAAAATGGTTCTTGTTCAAGCTTGACGTCTTCCTTCTGAGCGTCTCATGTCTCGGGTACTTCAGCAAGAACTTACAATGCTTACGTATCTGGAGTATGTATTTTCCATTTCTTGGCTTTCTCTGAGTATAATGTCAATACTGGTGGTCGACAGCAGCAGAAAGTCTGCCACTTCTTACCAGGACGTGACTGACTCCCTTTAGATGAAGGTATCGTTAGGCATGTATGGAAGTGAGCTTACATACACCAAGAATGTCTTCACTGCCGGATATGTCGTGGGTCAAATGCCTGCAGTAATTCTCGCTAGCCGCATTCGTCCATCCCTCTTGATACCCACGCTTGAGATTTGCTGGTCAATCCTCACATTCTGCTCTTCTACCGTCAAGACCGTACCGCAGCTCTACGCTATCCGGTTTCTCGTCGGTGTATGCGAGAGCGGGTATTTCCCTGTCATGATTGTGAGTTGAGCATCTACTAGAAGGATGACACACTGACGAGTTTTCAGTATTTGATTGGGAGCTGGTATACTAAAGAGGAAAGAGGCAAAAGGGTCGCTCTCTTCTATTGCACTGCAGCATTAGCTGGAATGTTCAGCGGTTACTTACAAGCCGGCGCCTACAGTGGACTCGACGGCGTCATGGGCCGTCAAGGCTGGCAATGGCTTTTCATAGTCTGTGGGATTATTTCTCTACCGATCGCTTTCCTCGGTTACTTCTTCATTCCCGACTTCCCCGAGACAACACGGGCATTCTACATCACGAAAGAGGAGGCGGAGCGCAGACGCCAGAGCTTGCTGAAGGACGGGCAGAAGCCATTAGGAGCCCAACCGTGGGACCGAAAGAAATTCTTTCGCATTGCGAAGCAGTGGCAGTTTTGGGTCCTGCCTATAGGATACTTCTTTGTTCAGGGAAGTTTCGCCACTCAGCAGCCAGCGTATGCGCTATGGCTTAAAGCAACAGGGCATTCGGTACGTCACTTCTTCCTCGATTGGCCTGTCAAACTCAGTGTCACGTGGGATTCTCGATAACGACTAATCTGAGAGGTGCTGACTTGCCGAAGGTTTATGTGAGAAATGTTTGGCCAACGGGGCAAGTTGCAGTAGGCGTTGTTGTACAGATCCTCGCGGGTATACTCTCCGACTCGCCACTGTTGAAAGGTCGTAGATGGCCAGCTATCATAGTCATGCAGGGAGGTGCCCTGTTTGGTACTATAATTCTAGCTATTTGGGACGTACCTGATGGTTTAAGATACGTAGCGTACTATTTTTCGTACTTCGCTGCCGGCGTCCCTGGACCTTATTATGCATGGTACTCGGACCTGATTCCTCACGGTATGTACACTAGATGGCCAGCACGAGTGAACCCTTGAATGGTGCGTATGTCCTCCAACAACTTCACAGATCATGAAATGCGCGGATTCGTCATTGCAGTTTCGAACATGTTCAGTTATATCCAGGGTATCTGGTTTAGTATTGCTGTGTGGCGAACGGTCGATGCGCCTCGTTTCCATGCCGGCTTTATAGCAGCATCAGTCCTAGGTGTGGCAATGATCACGCTTACATTGACTCTGCGTTTGTTGCAAAAGAAGGATGAACGCACAAGGGCAAAAGAGGCGGAGGGAACGCATGATATCGAAGCACCCGAGACCTCTCATATGAGTGTCGAGGCTGCAAACAACGTGGTCGAGGCACCAGCGACGATTGTTGGTACAAAGATCTGATCACGATTGCGGTTCGCAGGTATGCAAAAAAGTTCGACGCATAGACAGTCGAATACAATATTGGTCAGCGAGAACTCTCGTTCAGTTTCGATTTATCTCATTGTCAATAGCCGGTAGTAAATCGTCAAGAAGTGGACTTCTCTATCACAGAAACTATAATGTCAACAAGCTTATCCTTTCGACTCAACATAGGCGAGTGTCCCGAGTCAATCCTTTCCACATGCGATCCAGCGGCCCTGGAAAAGATCTCTTGGACTTGTGGAGGAACCGCTTTGTCATTGTCGCAGATGACATAAGTTGATGGTACAAATTCGTAGGCAGCATTGGTGATAGTAGTCGTTTGGACTGCGTAAGACTGTGGAACCATTCGGCTGGCCCAAAGGGCTGCTTCCTCTTCTGGGAGGTCATTGTACAATAATTTCGCTCCGTTTTTGAAGTAGAGTTTACCGTCCTGTCAAGTTTCAACACTGCTTTTGTATTGAGCTATCGAGACAAACCTTTTCCTCGTTGTTGGGTGATTCTCCGTAGGTTCCCAGCACAGACTGTCCCTTTCCCATGATGAAGGCCGAGAAATAGAAGAGATGAGCTACTCCACCAGCGAGTCCCAACGACTGACGTTTGTCCAGATCCCATTTCTCAAGTACTGCGTTGCTTCCGACGAGTCCACCGTATGAATGCATGACGACTATGACTTTTCGGCCTTTTTGCTCAACCAAGTCTTCGATGACGTCCCGAACGACTTTTGTATCATCATTGAGATCCTTCTTCGCGAATCCAGGACTTTCGATTTCGGTGCAAGTCGGAAGCTCTGGTTGAAATGTTTGGTAGCCATGTTTTCGGATGCTTCCGGATAGTTGCTCGTACACCAGTGGTTTTTGAAAGCAACCTTGCACAACAACCACCGCGATATCTGATTTTGACCCGGCCATTGCTTCTAAACGCCGTAACTAGTGGTGTAAAACTTGTCGACCGCAAAAGAAGTTACGCAAAGAGGACAGAAGAGATCCTAAGTGGATATGCGGCGTCTCTCGCACGAACTCCGGCCCCCGTGTTGGTCAGCCAAACAGTACTCGAAAGCTACTACGATATTCGAAATTAATGTGTCTATGGACTTTTGGTCGTGTATGTTGAACAAATGATAAGCTCTTCAAACCAATTTTTGTCGATATAATATAACATTTGATCGCAAATGTGGGAGAGTTGCCTTCTGATTAGCTGCGCCTCTCGTACAATCGGTAATTCAATCCTCAACACATTCTAGACGATTTCATTGTGGCACAGGTGTGTTGGACTTACGTCAGCGAGCGCGTAGCTAGAACCCACAATGACGTGGTATGAAAATCAGGCTTAGATACTACAGGTAGAGACTCGTCTAATACAGTCCGCAATAGATTACATCTGTATTGGCACAGACGACTCGTTCACCACAAGGAGAGATTCGTGCGAGTGGTGCGACGCTAGTTGTGCGCCGCCTCCGCGTATTTTCCTGATGCGGGGGTCATCTTCCTTCAATCTTCCTCCTCTAGCGGAAACATGGTGTCACAATTCCTGTTGTACAAGCGCAGTTGCCTCTTGATCTCTCCTTCTATCCCTGCCATCACCACCACATGCGAATCCCAGTTAGATCCTCTCGCCAAACGTCGTAATCTTGACAGAAACTCCTTCAGCTTCCTGATTTGAAGAACTGTCAAAACACCTATCACACAAGGCGCTTCATGTCCATCAAGTTCGTAGTATTTTACGCTGACTTGCTGGAGCGCCACAACTTCCGACGATGCATCTCTCAAATGTTCGTCCATGAGGTTCAGCTGGCCCTGTAAGCGGAGGTACTGATCCAACAGCATGTCGTATATCCGGCTGAAACACGACGCCATCTTCTGGCATATGACTATAAGTATGAAGACAAAGTGTGAGAGGCTGCAGCATGAGAAACAGCCCAGGAAAGAGAAGCACTGGTTCAGTGTAATCTTCTGAAGATGGAGCAGTCGGGTGGCGCTTTCGCAGCATGCCTTACTCTCTTCGATTGACAGGCCCTCGAGGAGTCGTGAGGCCAGGCTGAGACATTGGCATCCTGGGTCAAACATAACTGCATCGTATGCTTGGTATGCGCTTGGCGAGAATCCGTCGTGGGATAACTGCAGGCGGTAGGGTGAAAGGCAGGTTATACCAGCTTCTATGCTCAACATATCTGGTCAATTCATTACTGATTCATGGGGTATCAGAGCTTTTGTCTTACCTGCAACAGTAGTATCGACGTTTTCGATGTCTCCAAGATCCAGAGCTACGCTATCCTCGCTATCATCTGCTTCACGTGGTCCGGTCCCATCTTTCTCACTTCCCACGGTTGACGAGCTGTCCGAATCGTGATTGAGACCAGGAGAGGAGGCTGTAATGTCACGCTGTTCTATTTCCATGGGAGAATCTCCAGACCTGATAATTTGTGAAATGAACAGATCATGATGCTCACTATCGGACAGGCCATTGCTGTTGGATCCACATGCTGGCAGGGCGACTCCTTGGTGATTTAGATTCTCCAGGATCACGCTGAAGTCAACATCGATGTCGCCCAGTCCCGGTGTCGTAGTGAGCGGGGCATTCGCATGATGGGGAGTGTTTCCAGAATCATTCGACGCCGCCTCTAATTGGGTGCGACCTTTACGCGGTAGCGAGCGTGGATACACGCAAGGAATGTTCTTTACTCTGCAACGCTCGCAGGACCTTCCTCCTGGACATCGCAACTGTCCAAGATTTTGGTATCAGCAAATCCATCATGTGAGAATGCCCAGCCACTCACCTTTTTCGCGCGACAATTCGTGCAGGCTTTCTGTGCAGACCGAGGCGCTATTTCAACATTCTGCGTATCTTTGTTCAATCGCAGGGTCGTGAACATGGTCTGCAAGACCCGAGTTGGGATGTGAAATACGTGTCTATCGGAAGATGCGATAGTTGTACGAGATTGTTCGAATCGCGTTTGTCTTCTCGCCCGACTCAACGCGGAGTTGACCTAAGCAGAATTGCACAAGTTGTGCACATCCGAGCGTAAGCACTACCAAGCTCCGCCACTGCATCGCGGTCGGCTAATTTCCGAACCTCGACACTCCGAGGTCGACTCTCGGGACCCAATGCACGTGACCTTCAATATACTCATACATCTAGGAAGAAGAGATAGCTGTTGGTTGATCGCGGAATGTTTTCCCTTAGGTAGGATTGTTGAATTTCACTGGCACATGATCTTTCAGCACGGTTCATGTCTGGTATAGATTTTGCTCAGCAACCTGCCACAGGGGTGTCAAGTGATCTCCCACTCCAACAACAAGCTGCATACAAAGTACTACGTATTGAAGTGCCTCTAAGCTAGTAAAGTAAAGCTCGACAAAGCCTTTTGCTGTGACCCTAAATACAGCAGGTTGTCAAGAAAGGATTAGAACCCCGCTTATAATCCATGAAGTAGAATCCATCGTCGGGACCAGTGGTGAAATTGATCGCCCCTTCATACTCTCGACTAACGTATAAAGACTCGTTTACAGTCCCAGGTTATGACTACAATCCAGTTTTCACCACACAAATTTCTCCTCAACCCAGCCTTCACTCATATCCCACAGCTTAGCTGCAATGTTCTTGTCCAATCGGGAAGGAGGCGGCATACGCGAGATCTGACAATCACTCAGAAACTGTCCATACCCGTCGTCATTCGGCTTACCCAGCTTTGGGTCAAGAGCCGCAACCAGAGTTGTGCTGGAGCCCTGTTCCGGAGTCTTCAATGCCATCTCCGGTGTTTTCCTTGCTTCGTCAACCTTCGCTAGCCACTCTTTACTGGTTGTTCGATGGAGCTCGGTGTAGATCTCTCCAGGATGCAGCGCGAGACTCAACACGTGGTACTTCTCGTACAATCTTTCGTTCAAGGCAACCGAGAAGAGAAGAGCCGCTGACTTCGCCTGTCCGTACGCAGCTAGCGGAATGTAGATTGTGGACTCGTCCCCATCCAGACCGAAATGCTTGAAGATCGGGTAGTTGGGTTGCTCACTTTCTGGGAGTTCGGAACCTGGCTTCTCAAAATTAGGGTCGCTAAGGCGGAAACCGCTTGTCATGATGCCCATGCTGCTCAGGTTGATGATACGAGTGGAGCCGGGTTGGGCGTCTTTAGCAGCAGCGAGAACCTTCGGCATAAGCAAGTTGGTGAACAGAAAATGGCCGAGATGGTTAGTGGCTAGATGCATCTCGATCCCGTCCTCGCTCAGAGTACGTTCGGGAATGTTCATAACCCCAGCATTGTTGATGATGATGTCAATCTTCGGTGTGTCTTCCCACTCAAGAATTTCCGAGGCCGCCTTGCGTACGGCTTTCTGAGAGCTGAGATCCACAATAAGTGGGCGAATCTCCACGTTTGGATACTCGGAATGAATGCCTTTAGCACATTCCTGAAGTTTGGCCTCTGAGCGGCCACAAAGTACCAGCTTCAATGGAGCTTGCGAGGCTAATGCCAAGGCTGTAGCGTATCCCAGTCCGAGTTTGTTCACACCAGTGATCACAATAGTGCGGCCTTTAACGGAGGCAGGGAAGGTGCTGGCAACTGTAGAAGCCTCCGTCTTGCCGTTGAAGTCTGGGACAGTAGTTGAGGTCATGATGAAAGGACTTGGGGAACCTGAAGAGTAAGAAAGTGGTGTATTTTTACAAGCCAAAGAGAATGGTCGAGCTACACTAAGGTAGATACGTGCTCTGAGAGGGAATATGTTTGACCGGACAGTGGCACATGGTACTTTTTATATACTCATCGCATACAGGACGATAGCTGTAGAGATACCATCTCATGACGATGAGTCTAGTCTTTGGTCCGAAATTCCAAGTCACTGCCCTATGTATGGAGTCAGCTTCCAAGATCAAAATGATTGGCTGTGTCGAGAATGGCTTGCCTTAAGTGGCTGTTTCGGAAACGTTGACACTTGATTGGTTGTTGCTTTGGACCCAAACGAAAGCTGTAGGATCCGAACTAACGAATGAGGCAACCTGCTTTGCGCGGTGCCTTCTCCCACTTTCCTTCCTCAACCGCCTTCGAAAAAATCTCGCCGCAGACATGCAATACTGTAGATGCATCAAGAACTAATAAGGAGGCTTAGCTTAGCGTCCTATATATACCTGAGGGTTTTGCCACAGCTCGGCAACAGGCACAATGTCCTCCGGACGAAACGGACGTAGAGTCAAATCTGGCTGTCGAACGTGCAAGTAAGGTTTATCTTGCTCGTTAATATTAGCCAGTTCTTGCGGATAACATCATTACAGGATTCGCAAGGTCAAATGCGATGAATGCAGACCTGCATGCCAACAATGCGTTTCCACTGGACGTTGTTGCGATGGCTACGGCATTTGGAATACACCAGCGCGAGAGCCCTCTAGTCAAATCAATACAGCCACTGAAGCAAGAGCAAAGGTCGCGATCTCACGGAAAGATCAGACGCTACCAAAGTCATCAGTCGCGGAGACGCTGGCTCCCTATGACGTATGTACTCGTACGATAAGACGACAGCGGACTGTCCAAATTGATCCCATCTTCCACAAGCGGCGGCACGGTTTTGAGTCAATGCCGATATCCCTTGTTGATTTTGCTGACTCTGCAGAAGAGCGTAGGCTTCTACGCTGGTTCTATCACTTCTCGATCTTCAAACTCCCTGGTTTGTTCACTACCGAGTTCTGGACTCAGTTGCTCCCTCAGATGAGCTACACGGAACCTGCTGTGCTTCAAGCGATTCTCGCATTGACCTCTGCTCATAAGCATGTCAGCGACATTAGTGGTGTTCCAGAGGCAGACCGCTTCGCACTGCAAGCCTATTGCAAAGCCATTCGGTACCTGAGACCTGAGTCTGAAACGAGCAGAGGTGGTACTCTTCGAGTCACTTTGACTGCATGCATACTCTTTGTATGCCTGGAGATATTTCAACGACGCCAAAACACGGCGATTTTCCACCTGACTAACGGACTCAACCTCATTGAACAAAGCAACGAGGCACTGAGCATATCTAAGCACGGAGCCTGTGCTAACTCTTCGGATGATTTGATTGCCCAAATGTTTCTCAGGCTTTCATTACAAGTCTATATGCTTGGTCACGGCCGAACACGCACTGCCTTCCTGAATCGGGTCTGCTGTAACACATTACCGGATCATTTCGCTTCTACTGGTGAAGCCAGAAAACACTTAGATAATTTGTCAGCCCGAATTTTCTCATTCAACGACCAGGTTTGGGAAACGAAGACCACAACCGTACGCCTGGGAGACGAACTGTGGCGCCGCCGCGCTACACTTCAAGACGACCTTTATTCTTGGTTGCAGGTACTCGACAGATCAGACTTCTCGAAAACATCTTCGAACCCAGGGGACAGTGTAGCCTGCATGTTACTCCGCACGAATCATACCATGCTCAAGATCATAGTAGATACGTCTTCAACACCTAATGAGGAGGTAGTATTCGACGACCACCTATCTCGCTTCGTATATATCATCGATTGTGCGATCGGACTTCTCCGAATCGTGACCTCCATATCTATTCTCCCAGAGTTCCCCACCGGCAAGCCAGGCTCACTCGTCGACGTTGCTTGGATACCAGCGTTATTCTACATCGCGATCAAATGTCGGTTCCTTCGGGTCAGACTACATGCAATCAAGCTGCTCGAATATACCAACCATAGGGAAGGGTTCTGGGACTCGCGATCATCGGCTCAGATTGCGCGTGAAATGATACGGCTCGAAGAAAGAAATTACCCGGATCACCCGGCGGCAAGCGAGGACTTCGATCTTTATAGCATGCCGCTACAGGAAGAACTAGCATGGGAGACGCCAACGGAAGTGCAGCGGGTCCACGATGTCAACATAAAGCTTCCGAATGATGAGGATGAAAGCTACAAGATATCGTACCGGAAGAGACAAGCTGATGGCTCCTGGCAAGGATTTCAGCGTTACTACAATCCAAACACAGAGAAGTGGTCTAGCACCCAATGATACCATTTGACATCAATGGCACCCACCACCTGCACCAGTCTCCTGCCTCTCCCCCACCTCAACCTTCTTGTTCGAAACAAACACCTATCCGAGATTGTACCCATACCTAATCACCTCGTCATCCGCAATGATCACAGCAAAGTACTTGGCATTCTCGTCCTCGACATTCTCGCTTGCCTGATAGTGGCACCCCGGCGCCTCACACCAGAACTCTCCAGGCCAGCACATGATCGGCTCCTCACCATTCATCCGATTCAGCGACAAACCTGGGATGCTCGGCTCTATATGCCTCGCGTTCTGTCTTCAGAGATTATTTGCGACACGGGGCAATGTAGAGCACGCAAGCAAATCTGGAAGCAACGACTCAACCGCGACGTTATCGAAGCACTGTTGATAAATGGGTAGCTCTAAGATACAAAGTATCCATTGGGCCACATTACACCACAGCCACAAGACATCTGAAGCAGACCAAAAGCCAACCTCGGAAAGATGGGACTCACCATGGCCTCAATAAATACTGACCGACTTCCTCTAGAGTCTTCTCAATCCTGTGTTCATAGGCCTGGCAACATATCTAGAGCCCTGTAGAGATGCTTCAGCATATTGCTACGTCATTCGCCCCAGAGACGGGTGGTTGCAAAGTGTACAGTCTGGCTTGGATATGAGTGCGGAAATGATACAAGGCCAGAATTTGCCTGTCACTGGCTACGGTGACGTGCTAGTGCTGGAGTGCAATATGCAACCTAGGTTTTTTGTCAAAGACCGCTTGTCCACACCGCTACCGTTGATGCTGTTGCGCTATGTAGATCTGACGGACTTGCATCCTCGGCGCCACTTGAATCGCTCTATTTCCGACTTGGGTCATCGAAGGCGACTACAGTGAGGGAATCCACTTCTTTTCTGTTTCTAGCTTCGCTCAATGATATCATCCAGCAGAATCTTTGCGCAGGCTGTATGGTCAGCGAAGTCCATAGACTCCAACTATCGACCACAATGCTGACTCTACCACATCATTTGCTACCACTAGCCTTTCATTCTGGCACTTTCCGAGTCCGCGCTTCTGAAGTGAACGGTGACGAGGATATCAGACCATGACACAGGCAAGCGCAGCAGTAAGCAGATCTTCATCGCAGATCTTAGCAAGGAACATTAAATCAAGCCCACATGAGTGGCATGAGGGTTACGTATCCGTCAATATTGCGGCTGCATGTGACATCTGGGATATCCTAGCCAGCAGCAGACTCTTCCAGATCTCAAGTTCCCGATTGATAGTCCTCAGCTCACCTGGTGATTTCTCGGGGTCCTTGTGTTCCGTCCAATAGGAAGAAGGTATGTTGGAGGATACTCACTAGCAAGGGAAAGCGAAGTGGCTGCGGGGCAGGTTTCGGAGTGGTTCGATAACCTGGGTGGCACTAGGCCGACCCCGACTTGTAGACACCACCGTTATGACAGTGGTGCTATGTGGTAGGTTCCGTGTGTAGTTCTGCGATTGCTTTCCGCACGTTCTGCGCCCCCGGTGCAATGTTGATGCAGGGCTGAAGCCAAGAAGCCGAAGGACTAAGCACGTAAACAGGGTCGGGATGCAGTACCTTCCAATGGGGAAGTAGAAGCCATCAAGGAAAACACAGACGGAACGCAATGAAGACGGCAAGTGAGGGGAAGGACGCTGTTGAGGTTTTCAGCAGAACACGAGGTTTGAGCGCTAGATTAGGAGGATATTTGCTTATGTAACCAGATCGACTCTCACATGATCACGCGTTCTCAACCCCGATCTCTGGAGTACCTGTATCGAACACTCAAACCGGATCAAGTTGTCTCGCCTTCTACGATAGGAGGAAAGTCTAGCTCTCTTGCGAGATCCCGAAAGTTCTGATCAAGAGCGTCAAGGCGAAAATCAGCCTGAAGAGTCAACCCGGCCTCTAACCTTCAGCCTTCCAGGAGCGACTGAGATGCTAGACCTACGACAACGATGTACTCGTCCCAGTAGGCCGTGGGCTTTCAAAGTCACAGATCCCGCCCACGCAAAGTCGAACATAGAGCTTCTCGTTGACAGCTTGACATCGAGACGTCCACAGATCGGACATAACACGACCCTGCGGTTCGGAGCTTTCTTGAACGGACCATGCACGCATCGTTGACGTGCGTTGACACCTTTGCGCAATCGTTCCCTGACATGCAAAACATTTGAACGGCCCCAGATGAGCGATCAAGTCCAGGAGCTTC
The DNA here is from genome assembly GCA_010405375.1 of Lophiostoma macrostomum CBS 122681. Classification (NCBI taxonomy): domain Eukaryota; kingdom Fungi; phylum Ascomycota; class Dothideomycetes; order Pleosporales; family Lophiostomataceae; genus Lophiostoma; species Lophiostoma macrostomum. The sequence goes on along the minus strand of MU004360.1, from coordinate 22,018 downwards.
GTCCAAGAGATACGATCTGTCCAGACTGAGCGAGTTGCATCCAAGACATCGTGGGACTGGGGGACTGCGATCCGGAATTCTTCCGCCTATAGCCTCACTCAGCCGGAGCGGAAGATCTGAGGTCCCGCTCAGGCCAGTTCTTGTTCGCGATCTGCTTCAGGTGAACGCTTGTCGGACCGCTCAGCCGGCTTTGCGGGGCCAGGAACTCTCTATCGCCAACGGCACTATACAGTGGTATATTGGATTGTTACCGTATTCCGTCGCGATTATGCCCCGGACGCGAAAAAATTCCCACCCTGAAGCCTTCAGGGCCAGGCTGCTTGTTAGGAACCCTTCGTTTCCTCGCCGATCGACCGTAGGAGGGCGACAGATCCGGACGTTGCAGTGCTCAAGGGATATATGCCTGAAGACAATTGCGGCGGCTCCAGGCTCAATTCGATTGTTCATGCACGCTGATTGCACGCTGCTCCCCCTTTTCCAGCGAGGATGACTTCACACAATGGGTTGACATTCAAGTATCGACTACATCGCAAGAAGTCGGCTGTTGTGTACGGTAATCAAGCTCAGAATTTCATCCGAACGTCATCTCCAAATGGGGGGCGCGCTATCGAAGCTCTGCGGCGGCAGGCCCGAGAAGAGCAACAACGCCTCGGAGCGACCGAAAGACACAGAAAACGGTCTTCCTACCTCGAATACCGCATCAAAACGGCCAACGCCACTGCCCGACATGACTGGAATTGAGAAATACGAAATTACAGAGGTATGTAATTGTTCGGTCTCCAATTGCATTGCCAGAGGTGCGCTGGTGGGGTAGCTTTTGCCAGCCCCGCCAATGTCTACGGAAGCTTTCCACAGAGCTCAATTTCAGTATTACTCACGAACGACTCCTTGTTCACTTGAGAGTTACCAAACTGATTCTCTATACTTCCTAGCCATGGATCCGCCTTACCTGCTCCCTCGGCGAAGGCCCCTTCTGGGAAGAATCCACGAACACACTGCGCTTCCTGGACATTGAGAAAGAAGAGCTACACCACGTCGATCTGAACGTTGGTCCCTCGAGCCACAAAGTCGTCAAGAAGATGGATATCTCTATAGGGTGCACGGCGGACATTGAGGGCAACGACAAGGAGTTCATCTTCGGCGGGAAATTCGGCTACGGCATCTGCAATCGAGAGACAGGCGACTACAAGTGGATAAAGAAAGTGTGGAGCAACGAGGAAGTCAAAGACGGCAAACCAGGCCGCATGCGCGGCAACGACGGCGCCGTGGACTCGCAGGGCAGGTTCTGGGTGGGTTTCATGAACGACCCGCTGGTCGCTGAGATCAAGGACGAAGGTGCGCAATTACCTTCCCCAATCTCATTCTCGTCCTACCCTCAATCCCAGCCAACTACATTCTCCCCACCCCATGAGTCCCACCCCATACTAATCCCACACCCACAGGCGCCGTCTTCCGCCTCGACCCAGACCTAACCCTCCACCGTCCGCTCTCCAACATCAGCATCCCCAACGGCACAACATGGTCCAAGGCCGACACGACCCTCTACTTCGCCGACTCGCCCTCGCGCACAATCTCCCAATTCGACTTCGACCCCACCACAGGCGCCCTCTCCAACCGCCGCCCCTTCTTCACAATGCCCGACACGACATACGGCGAGAACGCCGTGCCAGACGGCCACTGCATCGACGAGGACGGCTACATGTGGACGGCCGTGCACGGCGGCGGCGTCGTGCTGAAGATCTCGCCCGCCGGTGAGATTGTGGGCGAGGTGAGGGTCCCGACGAGTCAGCCGACGTGTCCGTGTTTTGTGGGCACCGAGTTGGTGATTACGAGTTCGGGCGGCACGAGTGGGGAGGGTGGGAAGCCGGCTGATGAGTTTGCGGGGAGTGTGTTCAAGGTCGATGTCGGTGTGCGGGGGTTGAAGAGGTTTAAGTTTAAGGGCGGGGCGGCGGTTGAGGGGGGCAAAGTCGATGGGCAGGTTGTTGCTGAGTAGGTGGTTGGTGGGGAAAGGTGGTAGGGGACGAACATGGCGAGGTGGGAGATTGTGTGCCATGCAATGCGTAGGGTTGCCCGACTGTGGCGGGCAACATGGCGAAGAAATATATGCAGTAGATCTACGTGCTCGGTGGTAGATGACTGACTATAACCGGCTTGTCAGTCAAACGTAACCGGGTCTGTCATCGTGCTTCTCACAAACATGCAGATTCTGAGTACGCGGCTGACGACCATGTCATGACTGAACAATCAGTATTCCTAGGAAGGTTGTACATGGCACAAACCACTCCCATGAATCTGTTCCTTAACATTATCCATGGCCAGCGGTCAGTACAGCATGAAGTAGGACATGCGCTTCCGCATCCGCATATCTTCTTCAACTGTCTTTTCCTCCATCCGAGCAATCGAGTCGCGGTCATCATTTGTACCACAAGCCTTCCAACCCTTCCCACGCACAACGTATCTCAAGCCCCTTACGTTGTGTCTGCCATTCGAGCAACCGTCTTTCCACCTCAGACGCGGGACCATCGACTAGGTCATCCCTTCCTTCCGTCCACCTACCCGCCCGGGCAATTCTGTTCCCGGTCCATGCCATTAGACTTGCGACTTGCGACAGTGCACGCCGGTAGCTTGTCGTTGAAGACGTCATGTCGATGGGTCGGTCCGTTGCTGGGTTATGCTACATGAATGTGGCCGTGGACGCTCGATCGACAGGTAGAGAGTGGTTCTTGGGAAGGAATGGGAGCTTTGCGGGAGGAGCAGAGAGCAGGGAGACGGAAGACGAAAGACGAAAGACGAAAGACGAAAGACGAAAGACGAAAGACGCTTTGTCTACTGGAGGGTGACGGGGTTTGTGATTCAAGTATAGTTGCGATTGGACTCGCGATTCAGGTCCAATGCTTGTCTGTGGCTCACGTCTTTCTGGCTTCGCGAACATGATCTTGTTGGACTGGGAGAGATTGGTGTTGTTCTATGAATCTGGATGGCCTGAGTGCTTGGCTATCGATAATGGTTATCAACTGCCTTGTGTAGGGAAACACTTGTTGCTTTGAGATACGACTCTTTCAGGACAAAAGTTGGAAATTGGGTCAAACGTCCAGGGTCGCTCAGCTGAGATCTCATTTTGCGTCTGTTGCTCTCGAGGTCGCTTCGATGTCACTTGCTGCGCCCAACACCTGCAAAGCTAATTGGGGCATGTATGAATCGTCCAGAGCTGGTTTGACGGAGAATGCTGCAAGCATATGTCGCTTGTATCGCCATTGCCTTCTAAAGACCCAGGATGAGTCGAAGGGTACTCGTCACCCACCCAAGTAAACGAGAAGCGTCTATTGTCTTCTCATGGATTCGGTCGCTCCATGGTCCTATTCCATCTTAGTGATGTCCGTCATAGACAATGATTTACCCCCAGCAACTGCCCTTTCGCACCCAAGCATTGACGCCTCTGGAGTCTGCATTGCATCCAATACATGTCGACCAGAGCACCGGTACGGTGTCTGCGAATCAAGGCCTTAACGTGACTGACATCTGCATGATACCGCGACAAAAAGCAAAACCGCCTTGCATCCGCGCGATTACGAATCCCCAGTCTCGCGTTGCCCAAGCCGCGCGCTTGAGAGGGAATTGGTCGACACGTGCTGTGGTACTCGGTCTGCAGTCGTGCAACCGCCTATCTGAGATACGTCGTACTGTATGCCCAGGTGGCGCAGCCCGGCATTTGGTCCCGGGACCAGTCATCAGAGGGAACTGCGGCTTTGCGGCGTCGGGGTGAAGAAGACCCTGCGTTAGTCCAATGTCGCAAACAACCCCTCGCTTTCATCGCGACAGCTCAGACATATCACTTCGATTGCAAGCTCCCGACGACCGGGTACATATGCGGAGTTACAAGTCTTTCCTTGCGCATGAACCCTACCTTACGGTTCTGCCGTGCTGAGTGCGTCGTTTCACCGATCAGATGGATGTTGCTCGGATATTGCTGATCCTTTGCACGACTTGTCAAGGTTGTCATGGTAGAGATGTAGATTTGGTATGCGCGGCGTGCGCCCATTGGCAGGGTCATTGCCCGTGGTCGGTGAGAAGGTGCTCGCGACGGCAGAAGTGGATATTAGATGCTTTAAATCTGCGGGAATCTACACGGGGACAAGATTAGCATGTGAGGGGTCTTGTTCGACATGCTCACCGTTTGGAGTAGCTGAATCCAGTTTCAGCCTGTGAGATACTGCAGAGGTGGCTTCGCGGCCCAACGTGACCTACGCATTGTCTTCCAGCGAGAGAGGTTTTCAGAGCCCAATCTCGCCATATAATCAGCTCTACAGAGGTGTGAAGGAGGTCATAGGTTGGAGGGCGACCCCGAGATGCGGGGATTATAGATCGCCGGCTTGATAGCCACAGTGCAGCGGTGATATGTAGAATGAGTGATCTTTGGGTCACCTGTCGCATGAGCCTCAAAAGGAAATCTGGCTCGCTGATAACACCAATATCTAGCACCGTTTTGACATCGAGAGTTTATGCGTGGTGAGTCGGAAGACTGTAGGCTCGGCATCGTGCTCCGTGACCATGGGTAGGGGCCGTGATAGCCAAACCCCTCTTTATGGAGCCGCGACTTCCGTTGCTTAACCGCGACCCAGTACATACAAAGCAAAAATATCGCGGAGCGAATAAACTCATGAAAGACACTGGTGTTCCTTTTTTGAAGATCGAAGGCAGATTGTGCGAATCTAAATTTCGCTGATCCCTGTCGCACGTGGAGCACGTGGACCGTTCTCGATGTCCGTCATCCGGATTACGTGCGTTAGCGATCAAGACAGATTAGATCAGGACTGCCAAACATCGCAATGGATCCGACAGATGAACGTAAAATCCATCTAAAGTTTCGTTGCACCCAACGTTTGGCTACTGTGTAGATCTGAGGCGGAAGCGTTGCCTAGGTAGTGCCATGCCAGTGATCTGGCCGACAGCGGTCTTCGCATTGCGTACCAGATCTGGAGGGGCCATGCCTGTTCGAACAGGAGGGTAAAGGTTTGTGATATGTAGATGCTGAATATCGCAGCGGTTGAATGTAAAATCCCTCCGAATCACACCCGGGACAAGCTTTTCCGACAGTAAGAGGTATCGAGAACAACGGAGGCGATATCCCACGTATGATCAGTCAGGATTTGTCGCATGTCCGTATTACGAAGATCTCGCTTAGGGATAACGTATGTCGACCGCTGTATGCGAATAGATAGTGTATCCCTCCCCTCATTGAGCCTATAATATTCGGCAAATATAGTTCCCTGTTGATGCACGTCGAAGCCCGACCTTGAGATGAGTTGGCACCTTAACAGAGACGTTATAGATCTTGTGAGTGTACTGCCAGGATGGACGATGCCCGCTGTCAAGCATTATCGATGCAGCCAACGTGTTGGAGTCGATCCCGGGCTTGTTACGATTGGCGTTTACGTGCTTCCAGCCTGACGTGCACAGATTTGCGTCCTAGACATGCGGTCAGAGACCAACTTCGGATGCTGGTGGTCTAAATTCGGAGGTTGTACATCTTTAGACTGCATGGCTTCGTGGTCTGTCGGAGGTCTACGACGTTAGACATGATTCTCAGTCTAACGAAGACTTTACCTGGCGGTGAAGTGGGATTTCCAGGAAACCAAGTTACTCAAAAGTAAATGATATATCTGCAACGGAAGCACGCCCACGTTGCTGGATTAGGAAGGCAAGCACCATTGAACAGCCCAAGACGGTCGCGCCCGATGCTCAACCGTATCAAGTCTTGAAGGCACCACAGCCTGGTCGCTACACCGACAAGAGTGTATTAGAATGATGCTGCATGGGTACTGGCGCAGTGTTAAGCTCCATCTCCTGATACAATCAACTAGCAACATGCTTGTGAAGAGCGTAGCGTCATCACACAATAGTCGAAGACGCTCATTTACTACACACAATGTGTCGCCAGTCTGCTCAGCCTGTCTCCGGTGGTCGGCAAGAATCCAAGGAGGCTTTTCCGCCCAGTAAAACAATAACGTGTATGTTATTGCCATCTGCTTGATGGTTGAAACTTCTAAGCCCTGAAAATAGATCAGAGCACAGGGTGAACCAGGACGTGGGACGTAAAGTCCCTGAGGCACGAATCGCGTTGGAAACCACTGTGACTAACTCGCATCATCGCGAGCACCTGACCGATTGCATTTAGGCTACGTGACTCGATGTAGTCCACGGTAGCCGCGATACGCTGCGAAGATAAAGCCCGGGGGCTGAGGTTCGCAGGGAGCGTGGTGATGGGAATTGCGATGAGACATGCTGCTGAGGCGATACCGTGCAGCGCAATGTCGCCCGAGTGTTCCTCTCTTCGCGCTCTTGAGTACACTCGCAGTCGAACTTATTATGCAGGAGCGCACCATGGAGAACCGCGCGTGTCTAGGACATCGAAAACGGAGTACTCCGCAAAGGGCCTGTATGATAGCGGCGCATAACGTTGTTCTCGAAGGGTCGCGCGGACGGACGCAAGAGCTAACAAAGTCGGCGATGCGTTCTACGATTGTTCTGCCACGCTGCGAGCCGACCCTTGACGCTGGTGAGCTCGCCAACGGGTAAATCAGAATTTCGCGGTTAGCGTCGCGTGATAGCATCCCGAAGCCAATCATAGACTGAGGAATTTGGAAACTCAGGGGAATTCTTGTCATGTCACGAGGCTCAGGTCTTTGTGCCAGATGCGACCCTCAAAGCTCGGATCTGAGTACAAGTATGTAAGCTGGTCCGTTCCCAGGCCGCACTTCACATATAGCGAGGGATATCGGTCTTGTGACCTCTCCAGGGACATCTATCGTGCAGCGGACTCCGGGTATGGCCTGTACGCGTCCTGACAATGCATATGAGGGCAAGGATAAGTAAAGGATATAATCTGCAGCTAGGTATGACTTGCACAAGTCTCGGCAAGTCAACTGTAAGATGACGATCAAGGGTAGGTCTGCCAAATACGTAAAACGTTGTCGCGATCAGATCTCCGTGGAGGTGTTCGAGAGTTGATTGTCTAAATGCCCCGAATGGGTTGTACGTGGACTGAAGCTGCGCCGTTGACGCACGGTGACTTAAAAAGGACTATCGAATACCAGAACGGACCGACGAGCCGCAGAAGGGAGCGAACTATCGATCAATCTGCACTTGGCCATGAGTAAACAGGTTGTGTCGTCATAGGGAGTACCCTCGCAGAAGCTCTGTGGTTCCTGAAGCTCAGCGCTACGAGACAACAAGCTGAACATAGCGTCAAGTGCCGGTGAATCCAGGCAATGCCGGCCGAGGCTGTCATGGTCCCTGACAGCGCAGCACGCAATACTGTACAGATGCCAGGCAGTGCTTGTTGCACAAAACGCACATGGATGGGAGAGCAACCTGTCGCACAGGACACGAGTGATGGCCCAAGAGGTCGCAGCACAGACGCGCCATGGCTCCAACAGACGCCATGCAGAAAAAGCACAAAAGGGCTGATGACGATGGCAGAGTCGCGACGGCGTCAGGCGGCCACTTTCATCTCGTTTGGATGAGGGCACAAGCACTGCGCTGGGTTGAGACAGTGTGACTCGGGCGTGGTGGGCCAGTAGATACGGCCCTGGAAGAGCGCCAGCAGCGGCAGGGAACGACAGCTGGAGGTGGGCCCCGTCTCCTGAATCTCGACGCTGAACCGACAGGGCGGATCCGGGAGCTGGTGGAGGGAGTCGTCCTAGTTTTGGCGCGGAACGTTGGATCATTTTGAAACGGCCAACCCGATCAGCACGCATTCCAGCGGCCGGGCGTGCAGTTGACCATGGCCCCGGGAAGCGCACTATGACGCTTCGAGGCGGGTACCTGCCAGCCAGCTCGTGCTGCCGCCACAGGTTCGCGCGCTCAGGACAGCGGAGCCGAGCCGCCAGTGAAGGCTGCTGGCACGACCTTGCGCCGCACGACGCCCGCAGACGGCTGGGAGGCAGCAATGAAAGCGCGTCTGAGCCTCTGGAAGAGCGAGTGTGCGCGAGAATGGGCGCGCGCGGTGGAGTGTGTACATGGCGATGGCTGGGGAGCGGTGTCGCTGTGGTGTCGCTGTGCAGTGGTGCAGAGGGTGCATAAATGCGCCTTCCCCACTCGCTCGCTGGTGGCCCCTTCCGTCGCTGCTGCGGGGCACACTTGCCTACCACACTGCCGTCACTCCAGGGCTGCCTCCAGGGCGACCTGCTCTAGGACCTGGGCACGCTACTCCTGCTCCTGCTATCCATCGCCCGCCGCCGCCCGCCCGCAAAACTCCCTCATCATGGCCTCTCACGCGGACAGCATCCTGTCATCCGTGGCCGCCACACCTCCACGGCCTTGCACGCATTCGCAAAGCAGTGCATTAGCCCTCGAGCGGCTGCAAAGCCACCGAACGTGGAGCGACAAGCGCGGGCCAGCAAAAAGCACCTCCAGTCGAGCACGCACAGCAGTGAGTGATGTGCAGCTGCTCCTGGAACACTGAGCCCAGGCACGCCCGCAGCGAATCAGAAAATTCAGCGCTCAAATCCGCGTTAATGTCGGGCCCGGCACCATGCACATGATCTCTGCACCTATGCGGGAGGGATGGGTCTGACCGTCTGAGTGCCCATTGACGCCCAACGACCTGACCAAGCGACGGCGACTCGAAGGACTGCTGCAGCGGCCATGGAGTAGGTACCTCTTCTGTCACCTTCCACCTTCTGTGCTCTGGATGCATGCCGACGGGGACCTCCCTCGAGCGCTGTCGAGGCCAGTGGCCGGCCTGGAGAGCCCGAGAGCCCAACCCATCCCCGGCTGGCCTCTCCAGCATGCGTATCATCCACGAGCCTTGCACGCTACCGGTAGCCCCAAAGCAGCCCAGCTCGGAGAACCACCCCCACGGTGCGCGGCATCTTCTCCTGGCTGCTGCGCAATTTGTCGTTGCAGGCTGACTGTTCTTGCTTCTGCTGCTGTCTCGTTTTGCCCACCTCCCTGCAACTCTGCAGCACCAGCAGCGTCACCGCAACGGTCGTCACCGTGCTGCCCTGTATATGCACTGCACGCTGCGAATGTGCCTTGGCAAGGCCTGCAGCGGTTTGCACACACCCCCACGCCGGCCTGTCGAAGCCGTCAAATCGTCAGACCCATCTCCACCACACCGCCAGGCACAGGCCCCTTCGCTGATCGTCCTGGGTCACGAATTAATCTCAGCACCCACCCCAGACGGTGGCGGGTAAGGGCCGATGCGGACGGTTCTCGCGCCGTGCAGCAGTGCAGCCAGTCCCAAAGCCATCAGACCATTTCTGCAGCACCCCATATTCGATCGCATCTGGCATGCTGGCTGCTGGCAGTCCCCCCGATTTGCCCTAGACACGCATCCCTGGTGTCGGAAAGACACGGCTTTCTGTCTAAGCAAAAGGAAGCAGAGCTCTCATGCGGATGCCATGCCCCCCACCGCTACATCGCATCCGTGACCAGCCCTCACAGTGCGATATCGTAGCTGGGCAGGGCACGCACCACCCTACGCTCGCGCGTCGGACATTTTGTTCGACCAGGCGCTGCCATGGCCGGGTGCAAAACATAGATGAACCGAATGGGAAGTGCAGTCCTGACCAGAACGGAGAGGCGCTCCCGACAGTAGGGAAGCGTGCTCTTTCACCTGATGAGACGAGCACATCACCACCAGATGCCCCTCTGCATGCCCCGCGTGGACCCGCTTGCTAACTGAGCGGTGCAGGGCCAAGCTGTCCAGCCTTCTCGCATGCTTTTTGGGAATGCCGGGGTTGCTGCTGGCGCAAAGGCCGCCGCGCTGCTCGCTCCTGCGTCGGCCCTGGGCTCTCGTCACCGTTGCTCTCTCTACCTCTCGCCGTCTCCGTGCTCTCGCTCGAGCCGTCCGTCTCACCATGCGCCTGTGCTGCTGGCCAGACGTACACAGTAATCCAGTGGCGAGGCCATTCCGCTGCGCGCGGCGTGTCTTGACTCCGAGCTGGTGCTTTGCCGTGGCTCCCGTCTTCCGCGCATGTTGGCAAAGCGTGCAGTAGCGCAGTACTCCGTAGCGCAGGCTTCGACGTCGTGCGCTGCGTTAGTGCCAGCAGGGCTCGACTGGGGTGGCTTGTCTTAGGGAGCCACGCCTAGCGCGTTGAAAAAGCCGCCTACAGGGAACCCGGACAAGCATCACGGCTGCTGCTGGCATCCCTACCTGGTGGGAAACGATGCCAGTGCCATACAGGGGGTTGCATCATTAATGATTTGCTATGGCGGCCAGCCAGGCTGATCACTCTGCCCCAACTAACTACACCGCACATTTCCTATACATATTAGCTAGGCCCTTGGGCCACGCCTGATATACCCTTCCCAAGCGTCTTCATTGCAGCTTCACTTCCCCACGCTTCACGCCCATTCAGTTCGAGATCCATCACTCACCAATCTTGTCACAACCTTGACACCCAACTTCAACAGAGCATGGCAATTTGCCTCGGCTGCACCTGAACTGGCCCCATTCTTGCAGAGTGCGAGCTCGTCCAATCTTAGCAGCACTACTTTCTTCTTCGGCTCACTTTGTCTTCATTGCTCCTAGCATCTGGGTTGTTGTCCACAGCGGCAACCCTCTGGAACTCATTCATCCTGGCTGCCCAAACGCTTCCCCCACTTCAACACCCCTACGCTCATTACCCCAACCGGCTTCAGTCCTCGCTGACACCACCGTACAATAACGATCCAAAGCCCTACCTCGAAGAAGCTCGTGGTCATACGTCTGGTATTCAAAACGAAAACTGCTCATGGTCGGCTCCGCAGCCGAAGAGGGGCCTTGACGGACAGCTTCCAATGTCTCGACCTACTCCAGCAAGACATCAGACGAACGCTCTGGACGATGCTGCTCGCAGGGTGAGACAGTCTACCCCTCAACTCTCGCCAACATTTCCGCTTCCAGAGATGCATGCTTTTCACAGAGGCGGTCCTGCGCACCACACGATTTCCCTACCGCCATTGCGCCAGCTATCAAGCACTCCCCCAACTCCATCAACGGAAAGACGGTCAGGAAATCCCCTGGGGGTTCATTCCATCCTGAACCCCCAAGCGGAAATAGCTGAACAACAACGTGCCCGCAGGCGAAGCAACTCCCAACTGGATTCGCCTTCTCCAGTAGAGACTCAACCTTCGCAGAGCTTGCCTTCCATCAGTCGGCCTACCAGTGTTGACTCGACTCAAGACGATCCTCTTCGCCCGCGGCCTTTCCATCCTCCCAGCCGACTTCCCGCACGGCACATGCCCGGTCCACGATCGCCCGCATTGCATCGTGCGCAGAGCATGACTACTCTAAACCCGCCCACAGGAACGATTGATGCTCACAACAACCCATTCCTGTCCCCGAGTAGCCGCCCATATGGCGCCGATCCAGTGACCTCGCAGCCGGCTATGCCAACACCTCCAGTCGGACCGCGAGCGCAGTACTTTCCCACGGTTCCTCCAACGGCCCCTACCCCACCACCGAACGTTGGCCGTAACGAGCTTCGCCGACCCAGTATGAGCTTCCCGCAGTCCGGAAGTGCGAGCCCAATCACTTCTTATTCGCCTTACAGCCAGCCAGCTTCGCTAGCGTCAAGTCAATTTGAAGCCTCCAGCCAGCAGGGCTCCTACGTCAACGCCGCCCCCGGGAACGGGTATAGTAATCCACTCATTGCAATGGAGACGGAGCGCGGTCTGATTCCCATGGCTCCCTCCGGTCAGAGCACGATTCAGATGATGACTATAAAAAGCCAGGAGGGCCACGACATCCAGATCCCTGTTGATATCCAGGCCGCATCCAAGGCCTCGGACGAAAAGAGGAAGCGCAATGCCGGTGCATCTGCTCGATTCCGTGCCAGGCGCAAAGAAAAAGAGCGGGAGGCTTCCATGAGCATTACTCGCCTTGAACAACAGCTCCGGGAGTCCCTAGAAGACATGGAATACTACAGAAACGAAAGGGACTACTTCAAATCGGTTGTGTTTCAGCAGCCAGGTGCTGAGCGACATTATGCACGGCCTCCTTCACCTCGTTTGAGACGTTTATCGGCAGCTCCTTCGAATGCGGCTTCATCTACGGGAGGTGGCTCAGGGTCGTCGTATTCCGGGTATGACGACGGTGATTCTGCCCGGGACTCTGATAGAAATGTGCGGAGAAGGACCAGCAGCTATCATCCCGCTTCGGGTCCACCTCCTGGTCAGCTCAACGGCTCTGGACCTTCGACCCAACACTATTCAGCAACGTTTCCTTCTGTGAATCAACCGAATCAGACAGGTCCACCCCCGAACCGATCCGCCCCCCAACCATTCGACCCTCGTGAGCAAAGAACGTTTCCTGAGCTACAGCCTCCTCCACCTCCACGACCTGTTCTCCGGGATCCCTTCGCAGCCGATGCCGGCAGGTACGAGAATAGGAACTGGGCTCCTACACCCAGTCGAGATAGCCGAGTGTAGGCCCAAAGGCAAATAAGCGATACACAGTCTCTCGTTGCCTGCAAGACTCAATGTGGTCTAATTTCTTTTGTTCAATTTGATACCCTCTCCCAGCAGCAGCGGCTCTTTGTGCATTTCAGCGTTATACATCCGGGTTTCTCATTTCCATCGAATCGAAATTTCACATTGGTTCGACGAATTATCATCACTACTAGGCTCGCAATCATCTCAGTTGGGAGGAACACGTCTACATCACCCCGATATACCCAATCATTGGCAGCAACACTAGCTCCGCTGTTTTCTTTGTCCTCATCAAGGAGGTTTAGAACCCCATATGCACCTAGATTATCTTGTCCTCACGGATGCTTCAATGCTTTTATTACCAGACACAACGAATCCAATACGCTCTCTTGTCGACTCTCTCTCCACATGCTGTGTCGTGTCCGGGTCAGCATCATTGTTGCGGAGTACGGCTGCGGTGATTGCGAGAGACCGTGGACACACGTGCACCTTTGGCAGGGCTGCACTTTCATTTTCTATTGCGTACGGCTAGACCTAGTCCCGGCGGAGGACTAGGTTCCTAGGCCGCTGTAAGCGCAACGTACCCCACGACCACCGGTATTCCATGGCTTGATCGCGTTTTAGCGTGCCGTATTCGCTCTCGATAATCGTCCGATATGTGTCCTAGCGCATGTGGGCCAGGAGCGACGGAGCGCTGCAAATTCGCTCAGCCAGCCGCGGATTGGCCAGAAGAGCAAATTTTCAAAGTAAATCTTCAAATTAACGTCACACGGTCGATCTGCGATCTTTCCTCAAGATCTAAGCGCCCTGCAAGAGAATCAACGGATTAAGGTTTTCATCTTCGCACACCTGGCGTCTTTGCGGGGCCAGAATGTATCACGTTCGTCACATCATCCCTACTTTACTGAGCGCATGGAACGAGAGTGGTACGATTGCCGCATGCGTAGTGCACGAGAAAAGCCTGGCTCGCGGATGCGGTAGGAAGAGACTACAGACCATGCTTTACCCCTTCAAGTATAATGTTTACCGGACTGCACTAGGTCTGATGCCTAACCATGTGTAGATCGTATGATTACTATGATCAACTCCACACACGTTCCTAAGGTTGCTGCGGCTAATTAACATAGGTACTGCATACAATGTCTACTGTGTGATTGAACGAAAATTTTTCGACGCAGGCCTATTCGAAGACATGGGTGCATTATACATGGATCATGTTCGAGTCTTTATGTCACGTTTGCAAATTACGCTTCCAAGTCCATTCCTTACCGACCCCTTTGTCCTCGTAGAACTTTACGAGCATTCGATCCTTGCAAAGGCATACTCCGTCCCTGGCTCTGGCGCTCTATCGCAATGTCGGAGGTATGCCCAAGGCAGCGGATATTTGGGCCGTGGCCATCCAGCATCATCCCCAAGTGCTCCGCGTGGCAGATACGTCGGAGACTGCTCCGGGTGCGGGCCGTTGGGCATCATAGGAACGAGTGTTTCTCTCCGAGCTCGCCACGCTCGCTAGAGGGCGGCTTACTGCGCAAGTGTACCAGCGTTGCAATCTCCAACCTCAAAGTTCATGCACGGCATAACATGGGGTCGCAGGGAACCCGATGACATTCGTAAATGATAGGTCAAGGATCCGACGAGGATGTATACTCTATCTCGCAACCGGCAGTTCACTCGAACAGGGTGTTGCGGGCAGAACTTCTTGCGCAAGCATAGTGCCAGTGCTTGGAAAGTTTTCCTGGACGCCACCGGTCACTCTATAGTCATAGGGCCGATTAACCCACGACTAGCTCTCGCGGATGTGCCTCCACAGTTCCGCGACCCTTTGCCTCGGGATGGGACGGCGACTAAGGGAAACAAAGTTTGGACAGACAGCGGTCTCCCGAAACGTCAACGGCCCGAAAGGAGCAGCCTCCCGCTATCGTGGTCTTCCTATTTAGGAAAGTTTGACTGCCTGATCGACCGAAAAGGCATAAAGAGTGGATTCGACTCTGCAGGGGGTTGTAGCGTTCCAGACTCTGCTGCCCAATTCTGTTGTTTGGTTGATGTTGACTGCCGATGCTGTGTCATGCATGCATGAGTTGTCAGTCTCGTGACTCGTAGGGATCGCGGCCGATCTTTCCTCTCGAGCGACGTTGGATGTGATCAACTCAGAACAACATGGTCGTGGTCTAGCTAGTAGCTGTCAGTACACAATGTTCAACCCTGGATCTGAGACATTCATGCAAGCTCTACATGCTCACCTTACATGGAGTCATCCGTCCAACACCGGTAACAAGTTGCCGTTCTCGGTCGCAACCGCAATCCTTTTTACTCTAGACCCAGCGCAGCTCGGCGCAGCTTCCGCTTCCCCGCAACTACCACGTAGATCTCCGCCGGCGAGCATCGCCAATGATGGTCGAGCCACACCGCCTCTTCCAACGTCACCTCATGTTTCTCTGCGCTCAGCGCGCGCAACGGCCTTGCAATGAAATTGGCGACCATCATTCAGCTACAAGGTGGTGCGTCATACGGGACTTTGCCGGACCTCGCGTCCGCCAGCGGCACTTGTCTGCCAAACTCCACAACCCGAATCCCGCGATGCAAGCAAGTGGCACAGTACCGAGTCTGATCTGACGTATCGCTCACTTTGGCCGGAATCGGCAGCACACATGCATACACGCTGACAAGTTATGTATGATGGGCGCCCAATCATTCGGATCCTGGGCCGGCAGTCGTTGACTCCTTCCCTCACCGGTCTCCTGTACGTCGGGCTCAACGTGCGCATCGCTGCTTACCAGGATGCACAAGGTCAGACGGAACAGTGTGCGTACCCGATCGCCCAATCCATCGGCCCGAGTGATGGACTCGGCTTTTCAAACGACGGTAGGTGGCTCATTTCAGCTTACAACAGCCACGAACGTTGTTACAAACCTGACAAGTATCGCCCCTCGTTCCTCTGCCGTTGATGTACACTCGCTGTGCAAGCCCTGTCTGCATTACAGGCTACCTTCGAAGGTACAATATAGGGTGTACATCTGAGTACGACATTTGGCAGGTGTTCGACACGTGTGTGCATCCTCACCGCATCTTCGCCTGTAACCATGCGTCAAGAACAGTAGCGTTACCGACCCATAACGAACACAGACAACTGCACCTATCTGATGACCACGCTGACAGCAAGGCGTTGCATGTCTCCGCTATTCCATACATATTGGCGCCTTTCTCCGTCTGCAAGGCGTAACGCAGGATGCTCATCCCATCCACACAACCCCTACACTCGGGGTAGCCTCACATAGACTGTACATACACATACCCCATTTGGGCACTTGAACGACGGCGAGTCTATCTGCTCAATTACGGACGACAGCAGAGTTGCACGACGTCGGCGCTGCTTCCTAATCACATGTGTATATGCACAGCCAGCTCAACTCGACACAAACATGGTTGGGCTCTCGAGTCTCAGAACTTGTGCAACAGCAGACTCGACCAAGTCGACGAGTGAGGAGCGGCAGCCCTGGCCCAAGCGCTTATGCATGTGATGAGGCGTTGCGGGCTTGCGCAAGATGACCTTGCGTACGCGAGAGAGCGCAATAATACCGTAGCGATGGTTACACGGCATGCTCGATTAACAGATTCTGGCTGGCCTGCTGCGGCCTGCGGCGGCAGAAGACGTCTTTTGAAACGGGCGGGCGGCAGACGACAACCGAAACCGACCGGTAGCACGCCCAAACGAGGCAGGACTGTTAGAGCCCAAATTCAGGAAAAAGCAGCGTCGCGCGTGAGCATTTCTCGAAACCCCCGACTCCTGTACGACGTGCATCGCAGCTTGGCATGCAATGCACGCATGTCGTATGCACGATAATCTGTATTTGACCGGATTTCGCACGCTGCGATTGGTTGCCTTTTTCAACCCTGATCCTCCCTCACGGCGCATATTATACCCTGAATATCGATTTTTCTTTTCAGCCTACCTACTCGACATCCATATAGATAGTGCGCGGGCGTGGCGACCTAGGTATGCCATGCAGATGCCGATGCTGATAGATACACTACATAGATTGACCTGTACGATCTCGTAAGGCCGACGCAGCACCCTACTGTCCTTATACATACGTACTTCAAATGTACAGTATGTATGGACACGTACATGCTGCAGCCCAACATGCACCAGTCCTACTCTACACAACGCAGCACCAACCAGACTCCAACCTGGAAGGCTTGATGTGCATATTGCATGCAGGCTCTGGAACAAGGCGAGCGAGGCCTGCTCTCTTCCTCGCCACGCTCTCCTCCGCCCTATCCCGCGTGCCCGCGCGGCGCGCCCACGGCCCACGCTCGGACGCACATGGAGTGGCGCGTCAGCATTCCTTCAGATCCTGGACACGCCTCTCCTCTCCTCTGCAAGCGCACGGACGGGATCAGGATGCAGATGTGATGAGCTGCAGCGCGCGACGGTCATGTGAGCGGTGCTGGTGCGGACTCGACTGTGCCACCGAGCTGCGTTTGATCCCTCCCCTCAAACCTCATCTCTCATCAGCGGCTCCATAAGCCATGCCTGCCCGTCGCTCGCGTGCACCCGCACCGCACCGCACGAGAACGGACACTTGGAAACCCGACGCCTAACGCAGTAAGCCCACGACAGACAAGCCAATCAGAAAAATAGCGAACCCCCAGGACTTTTCTGGTTCGAGGGGTTGCGGAAATCCACACGCATGGCGTGCTTTCGTCGCGGCGTGGTTGGGGCGGGGGAGTGCGGTGGTATCTGTATAATCTTGCATTTTGTGGTCGCAGGGCCATGGACCATGCAGGTGCGCCATGTGGAACATTCGTTCCTATACAGTAGGATTCCGGGCATCGTCATAATCCTACACAGTACGCGTGTTTTTGAGTCCACGATTATAATCGGCCGACTCTGCTAGATGCGCGACATGCGCACTGGGATAGGTACAAGAACAGGAACTGGAACGAACACGTGGGTCGATAATCTCTGTACTACCTAGGTACCAACGCCAGCGCTGGCGCCGCTCCCCTAGCACTGGTGATTGGGTACATGCTTCGCTCGCTAGACCTTCAACCCCATCGTAGGGCAGTTACACAAGTCACAGACTGTCACGCCGTGTGGAAATTGCATCCCAGGCTCAACACGTCTACATGTTGCGAAGCCGAGCCTATCGTATAGCGATGCGATATGTACATCTACAGACTGGGAGAGTAGCACATACATACAGCTGTACTGCGCTGTGCTCTGCACGCGTCCTTTCACATGTACCACTGCGGCGCTTCGCGAACGCAGATAATGAGATGCGCGCCCAAAGCCGACCGCAACCACAGCTAAGCTCCGCCGGCCGGTACCGAGCCGATCCTTTCGCGCGAGACAGACACGATTGATCGGTGAAGAGTGCGAGGCACGGTGCGAGGCAGATGCGGCCCGAGACGCGCTTGCTCAAGTCGCCGCCGCTACGCGTTGCCCACCACGTCTGGGCTGCTTGTCTTGTCTTGTCGATAACGCAGATATTACTCCGCTTATGTGTTATGCTTAGACCAGACCGAACCTAATACAGGGTGCTCTATAGTATAGTCCAGTCTTACGTGAAGGGGTTCCAAGGCAGCTCATCCAGACGACCATCCTTCAAGCCAACATTGACAGTTCCCCAGCTCCGCACGGCATGCAGTACGATCACACTCATTTTCCTTTTGCTGCTTGCTTTGCTTCGCTACTGCGGCGCTGTGGCGAAGCTGATATCTGCCGCGCCTGACCGATGAGGATCAAGCCGTTGGCCGAGTCCTCGTTGCGGCGTCGTTGTGATCGGTGTGACGAGTTGTGGCGAGGCTTGTCGTGGATGTGACGATGGCGTAATCTGGTGGACGAGCGGTCTCGTGCGCAACGCCGCGCTCCCTGCTTGCTGCATGCCACAAAAGTTCGCGGCGGAATCCAACAACGGCGTCGCGGGAGGAGTACTTTAGAGAACGGTATGCGGGCATTCCGAGTGGTGGAGAGAGCGTGGGATTCGCGCTAGATGCATAGGTGCCTCGCGTTATGGACTTGAGTGAGCGATGGCGGCAGCCTCCATCGGCTTTACGGCGTTAACGGCGCGCGAAGGGCATCATGTCGAGGTTGAGGGAAAACGACGTGTGCGCGGTTGGCGACAGCAGCGAGTGCTCACGGGGACCCGAACCGATTGACCGACCGTCTCTTTCATCCACCACCGACGCCGAACCTCACGCGAATTGCGTGCAGTTGGCGTAGGGCAGTCGGCGAGAGACTGGAGCTGCTGGATGAGCCATCTGCGCGCGTCTCCCGATACGATTGATATCGTTCGTTCTCTTCCAGCAGTGTGTCGATGAGCGAGAAGTCGCCCACCACACATTGACCGGATGAAAGCCTGTCGAGGGCATCGACGTGACCTGACTCAGATGACGACGGCAGCAGGGCGTCTTCTTCGTCCTGCTCTGCCCCCGCATCTGAGAGGGTGTCTGTACGGCGCAGCATTCCGCGTTCTTCGGCGTCGGCGTCCTGGTCGCGGTCGTCACTAGTGGTAGTATTCGGCTGTTGCTCTGTATCGATCGCTTCGGGACTCTCAGCTTCGCTCTCGCCTTCTGTCGCTGCGGGTTCGCGTGTCGATGTTCCTCCGCCTGCAATCTTTGCCAGTTTCTTCTTGAGATCCCGCTTTTTGACGTGGACAGACACCATGACGAGCTGCAGAAGTAGTATGCACAGATCGAGACCTGCGAGCTTCCACTTGCTCGTGGGTCCTTGCTGGCCGATGAAGTCGATCATCAAGCCCCCGTGTAGATAGCCTCGGGTGTCCTCTCCAGCGGAAGGTGCCCTGCTTATAGTATGTAAGAGGAAGTTGACGACGAACAAGCAGGTGATGAGTGGGAGGAAGGGCTTGTGTTCATCGTGCTGGCGGGCAAGCTGGAGGTCGGGAAGTGGAGTAAGCATCGAGACATGCACGATGGCCCGGATGGTGAACCAGAAGAAGGAGCAGTCGAGATAATACAGAGTGATCAATTCCACGAAGACCAGGCTGTCCAGCTCGCGGAGGAGATGGTCCAGGAACGCTATCCGCTTCCTCTTTGCGTCTTGCCTCCTCTGCTTGACTAGCTTCTTGCGCTCTCGCGCCTCCTCTTCTTGGTCTTGCTGTGCAGGCTCTGGGTCCAGTTCTGATTCGACATGTCGTAGGCCGGCGAGATGCGAGGACTCGGCGTCATCGTTCATGGCGCGGTGGGAGAGGAGCGCGTATCGTGTCCCCTGGGCTCATTACTCCCCGCAGCCTTGACAGTGCTTGAGCCTTAAGCCTTGTCGGTTGCTAGGGTGGGAGGGGTAACGACGCTGTTATGCAGTCCGCCAGCCTTCGTCGTTGGTGATGTCTTGGAGATATGTCGTGCAGGCGGAGCTCAGAGGCGGCGGACGGAGAAACCGCAACCGCCGAGCGAGCGCCAAGGGGGGAAGCTCGAGTGGTGAGATAATCAAATCGTAGCTCCGCATTTGCGGCTTCACTGCCCGCGCGTCTCGCCATTGCTACGCCTTGTTTGGCCTCAGAAGCTTTTCTGTGCTGGAAGATTGCCATTGAGATTTCTGGGCACATGTAAAAGGAGCATCAGTTGATAGTTCCAACACCACTCTCACAGCACGAGGCCCGCCACTCCCGGGTGCAGAAGCACGCGAACTATCCAAGATGGCTTCTCCTAATAGCGCACCCTTACCTTCTTCTTTCGATGAAAATGCGTACGTGATTCTCGATTTCCACATATAACAACGAAACCCCATCTTTCCTGCTCCAACCAACCCTCACAACCCGCTATCATGATGTCATCCACTCACCCCATCCCAGGGATTTCTACAACGAAAATCGCTGGTCCAAGATCACCCGGCGCCTCAAAGAAGAGCCCCTCATACCGCTCGGCTGCGGTCTCACAGTATGGGCCATCGTGGGCGCAACCCGCTCGATGCGCAAAGGCGATCACAAGATGACGAACCTCTACTTCCGGCGGCGACTATACGCGCAGACTTTCACAATCGCGGTGCTTGTGGCGGGAAATCTGTACTGGCAGAAGGACCGCGTCAAGAGGAAGGACTACGAGAAGAACGTGGCGGAGAAGGAGAGAATGGAGAAGAGGGATAGGTGGGTGAAGGAGCTGGAGATGCGCGATGAGGAGGAGAAGGCTTGGAAGGAGAGATTGGGGAAGGGCGTGAGGAGGGCAGAAGAGGTGGGGGGTGCGGTTAAGGAGGAGGCGAGGGGCGTTACGGCGGTGGTGGCGGAGAAGACGAAGGAGGCGAAGGAGAAAGTTAGGGAGGTTGTTGAGAAGTGAGCACGCTACATATGAGAAGTGCAATGCGAGGGGCATGTGATGACGAGGAGGGAAACGTGCTAGATTCCCAAGGACGTCGAAGAGCTGGGGACAGTGGGCACAAGCACCCTCGCTTCAGAACGAGCGCAGTAGGTTGTCTGATGCACTGGTTTGAGGAACCTTCGCTGTATATATCAAAACAGTCACTGTATGAGTACGGCTGGGAATTGGTCTAAAAGGTCGAGCAATCTAGGTTTAGATTCGTCGATTGGCTTTAACAGAAGTCGCGCATGCTCGTCATTAGCAGGGTCATTGTCTCTTCCCGTCGGTATCGAGTATGCAACGACTATCTACTACCATGCACTATTGTTCCCAGGTCAATCTCGTACCGTTGGAGATAATGCATAGGACAATAAAATGACCTGCCTCTGTCTCAACAGCCAGTGCAGCTCGATATAAAGTTACGGAAAGAAGTACCAAATAGATGAAATTGGTTTGATTCAGGTATGTTCAGATGAGGATCTCTATTTCAGTCTGTAATCGTCTTCTTTCCTTGGTGGAATGCTGGCAAAGGCTCGAGGATAGTCATATCCATTGGTATCGGAGGGTGTTTGTTAATGGCGAAGAAGGTTGGTGGGACGTCAGTACTACTCAAGATCTAGTATTCGATACTGTGCGAAACGGACTATTGGGTATCATAGCTTCATAAAGATAAAGATCATATGTGGCTACAGGAGAAAGGTAGACAGGCGGGGGTGCGAGCGTTGAAATGAAAGCTAATGATTTTTGGATTAGTGCAGTCGCGTCTTACCGTGTCCGTGCACTCAATGCGCGGATCCAGTCAATGCACCGAACCGCTAAAACACCATAATCGCCTTAACCCTATAGTAATACAATGCAATAGAGTTAAATTAAGTGCTTATAGAGTATAATACTTTTATATCTAAAAATAAAATACTATAGTCTAAAATAGTAGAAAAATATAATATATTCTACTACTAAGTTAGTTAAACTACTAAGTTAGTTAAACTACTAAGTTAGTTAAACTACTAAGTTAGTTAGTTTTTTTTAGTATAATATACCTTACGGGCGAGCTGGATATATAGGCGAGCTAGACACTCTACTAAGACCCTACTAAAACCTATACTCTATATAATAGTATAGAATGTATATAAATAATTATTAGAAATTATAGTAGGCTATTCTATTTAGAATCTACTTTTATAGCTTACTTATAGGTATATAAGTTATACCTAGCCTTGCCGCAGTATCTACAGTACTATTAAGTCGATTTACCCTTATTAGCGCGCACCCTCTTCTTTACCTTCTT